>VYZU01024753.1:19239-46845 GCA_013401355.1 Ceyx cyanopectus | reverse complement strand
TAACCTCTGCCATCTCCCTCAGCACTCGTGGGTGTATCCCATCAGGGCCCATAGATTTGTAGATGACCAGTCTGCTCAATTGGTCTGTAACCCAAGCCTCTTCAACTGAGGAAAGAACTTCCTCCCTCCAGACTTCATCTGTGGTCTTGGAGACCTGGGACTCCTGGTAGCTGACCTTAGAAGTAAAGGCCGAGGCCACTGACTTGTAGGCAAGAGAGACCAGATTGTTGACAGTGGAAAAGGGCTAAGTGCAGATGCATGCTGATGTTCTTGCTGTTCTTCTGAAGGGTCAAGCTACAATTACTGCTCACATTAAGTCACATTCAGGCAAGAAATCCCTTAGAAGTCACAACTCACATACTAACAAGTGATGAAAGAGAGATGAACGAGAGTAAGCCAAACCTGAGGACAGATGTGTCACTCCAGGTATTGATCATTAGAATTAATTATGGAAAGCCAGAGAAGATATGCTGTGTAAGCCAACATCAACTTGGGACCAGAGATAAGGATTATTTATACCTCCAACAGGATCTTCTCTTATGTGAGCTTATGACTCTGTCACCTAAGTTATTAGAAAAGGTCTGAGCGTGGGACTACAGGGAAAAATGCTGTGTAGACACACTGGAACTAAACTCACTACTAAGAACAGAAAATTGCACTAGCAAAATGATCCAGACTGGTCATTCTTCCTGCTGAGAAGGACATCTGCTAGGATAGCTACGCTACCTGAGCTTACACAGAAAATACACGGCAACGCAGCATGAGGCACACGCCTCTGTTCTTCACCACAGGAATATCAAAGAGGGACAAAAAGAAGGTGGCCTGCTAAATAATTTGGGTGAATTAGACCTACCAGGCAAAAGAAGACTAGCACATGGCTTGTCCTGCACCAGTGCAGGCAGAGCAGAATGAAGATCCTGCACACTGGAAGCATTTAGGTCATACTCTTCCAGAAGCGATGGTGGCTGGTGCTTGTATACAAAGAATATGGTGCCATTGTCCAGAGTTAAACTGATGAGATTTGTCTAACTATGTGGGGAGCCCTTGCTCCCTTTTTCCTTGAAGGGTAGTGCCTAAAGAACCCATTTTCTGGGGGTCAGAAGGAGCTGAGAGATTATCTAATTGTTGCTGAACTGCATTTGTGTTAGCTGACAACCAGAACACAGATTTTCTCTATGGCTGGCTGCATCACTTAAGCAACCCATCAGGTCAAACCCCACACCATAACTTGAGTTGAAAAAAATTCTTTTCCTGCAACTGTATGCAGGTGTTTTTCCAGGCACTAGTACGCAGGAGAGCTCTTGGGCATTTGCCCGAGCCACAGATGGTCAGGTGTGTCTCATATATCTGGTAACCAAGTGGAAGTCAGATTTCCCCAGGCTGGTACCAATCCCTTGTCCATGTGTCCCATCCTTCCCCAAGAACAGAACATGGTCTAGTCTGAAGTAGCAGTTGGCCTGAGGGAAGTTATCAGGTGAAAAATCTGCTGTGTATCTGCCAAGGTCTTCCCTACAGGTTTGTTTGTTTGGTTGGTTTGTTGGTTGTTTTTTTATTGGTGGTGGTTTGGTTTGGGTTTTTTTGTCCTGTAACTCTCAGAAAAGAAAATCCAGAAGGAACTACTTCATCTCATCATTCTGAGATAACTCTGTCATTGGCCCAAAAAGCACAATATGTCAGTGACATTTGCTTTCTACTTCCAGAAAGCATCTTGTGCTGGAGCAAAGATATAGTCTGCTGGTAGAGCCAGTTTCTCAACATTTGGCAAGTGTCAGTGCAAAGCGTTGCTGCCATCACTCAAATATTTTTTATCATTTAAAGGTGCTGCCAGCCCCACACCCTCAGCACTTCAAAAAGACCAACACTTGCCCTCAAGAGTTCAAACTCAGAGTGTGAGCCTGAGCCAAAAGTTGTCATCACCTATGTTATGACCGCCACCTACAATACACATTACAGCTCTGCCCTGTCTCTCCCATTTACAAAAGCTAACAACTACAGTCTTTTTTTTGTTGTTGTTTGTTTAGTCCTATTTGTTGATAGAACCACCAGAAGCGTTGCCCAGTATGAAATATTTGCATGCATCCAATGGATAGAAAGAATACATTGTCTACATGACCCTCAGGCTGAAACACAACTGCAGTGGGGAGAAGAGTTTGTATATGTGCCTGCTCTTGTTCCTTACCACCCTGCTTTGACCCACTTCTTTCAAAAAATGAACATAAAAATAATTTTCATGAAGAGAGAAAACTGGAGCAGCATCAGGGACTACAGCCATACTGGCATCCTGTTCATCTTTGGAAAGTAACCAACTTTCAGATGCATGCTAGGGCATGCAGGAGCCTGCTCAGTGGACAACATGACAAATCCCTGCTAAGGTTCTCATCATCAATACATATCACATTGATCACTGCTATGGATTTCACCTCCTGTCAGCTAAGCTCCCTCAACTCCTTTAAGCCTTATCCCCCATCATTTTGTATAGCTCTGAAACAAGGGAAAATTCTAGCTCTTTACAGACTGCACTACCAAAAGCACTTCATTAACATCAGAGCTAACTCCCATGAAGCAGCACAGGTAGAAGACAAGTGAGATCTCCCATGAACAGTTTGATTTCAATGGTTTCTGTAAACATGGGACAAAATCTTATTGTCTAGCACTGTCCTGCAATTCCACAGATGACAAGGAGATTTCTCCACCTCCAATCCTCCATGTCTCACCCACTTGCACAGATCTTCACATTTCTCACTTTTTGTTTGTTTTTCTTGGGTTTAGCCACCACTCAGGTCCATCACAACCTTGCCTACTGAGAAGAATTATAGCCTGGCATCTACGATGTAGAAGTAGCTTGGGATTGAATATCTCAAGCTGACCCAGTTTATATTAAGCAGAAGGGTAAAAGCAAGCAGCTCTGTAATGAAACCTTATTAAATTTTAAAGAACAGATCTCTGGCATATCAGAGGAAACAGTTACAAAACCAACAAGAACAAAGAGCTGGGAGAAGTGCTGCAGAAAAAACTTTGAATGTACACCAAGTAAAAAAAAAATAAAATCACCAAATCATCTTGCATCACCAAGCAAGGTGAGGAAATTAGAAGAGCTGGCCTCTTGACCAATCTGAATGAATAACCACACCAAGAAGGATATTAATGGTAAGTAAACAGTATCTTTGATGTTGTTTTGGCAGGAACAATAATATTGAAGTTCTAGAGATGACAGATTAGAAAATGCAGAGAAAAGAAAATGTGGAAAAGGAAATGAGTTTTTGAAATGGAAGAAAATTCAAGAAGATGAATGCACTAAAAAGGGCCAAGATATTCTTGACCATAGAACAATGAAAGAACAGTTGCATGACTGCTGCTGGAAACCAGGCTTTTGATAAAGATACCTGTGAGGTATGAGAGGAAGGGGAAGCTGTGGGGATGGCAAATAATTAAGTCTGAGGAAGGTAAGTGACCCTTGTTTACTTTTAGTGCCTTAGCACTAGATAAGGCTTTCAGAAAACATTAGTAAAGAGTAAGACTGAAAAAGGGGGTAATACACAACATGGGGTTGCTAAAGGTGGATTACTGTTACTGTTTGGCTAGGAGGAATAACACCAGACTAAGATCTTGACTCACCAGGAGCATCTGACTTGGAAGAAAATTAAGACCTCTGGGACTTCTTTCATATTTAATTGCTATTACAGCCTCAGACACCTGAAAGGCAGTAATGGAGTGGAGGCCAGGCCACTCCTGAGTTCACAGCCTATTCTCCTAGGCCACCTGCACTTTCTGCAATGCATGTCCAGGTCCCTAGGATCTAGAGATCCAGCTGCATTTTAACATCCAGCATCAATGCAGTGAGGAAGACATATTTCAGCAATTACATCTTCCTCCTGTGACACATTTTGTTCAGATCCAGTCACCCAAAGCTCTTGCCCATCTTTTAAGCATATCAAGGCAGAGATTATCTGTGCACTCTCACTTCATAACAGATGTTCTTTTAAGAGTAGCACCTAGTACCCAAAAACAGCCTGTATTTCCTGGGGAGCATTCCCATTCCATACAGCAAAGTAAGCTGCATCACCATTTTAGTCCTATGGGAAACCGCTGCATACAAAACTACACAAAATTTTTCCTCCACACCTCGACACAAGTGTGTGTGTATCCTGCATAGGTATGTCCTGTTTTATATCCTGTCCTCTGTCCCAGGATGCACCTACAAACACACACATGCTGTGGTTCCCCGCATCAAGCTCCTGCAGGAGCCTGTTCTGCAGCAGCACCACCAACACAGTCTGGTACACACCTACATCTTGCACCCTGCACTGTCAGGCTGAATGGGACAGAGAAATGGAAATGCAGAGAAGGCTTCCATGTTCCAGGGTGAGATAGGGATGAGAAGAAGCTGCAGTTCAGAAAGTTCTATGGTGCTTCCAGGACATTGTCACAGAACTGTAAGAAGAACGCACTCTGCTCTGTGATTTTGCTGGAAGCCATCTCCTTCCCACCCAGGGCTAAAGGCCACAAAGCTTTTCCATTTTATAGGGGTGTAAATGGAGCAGCCAACTGAGAACCTGCAACAGCAAAATGGTTCCTCCAGAAAACTGCTGCAGAAAAGGCTGTGCTGAAGATCACTCCTGCTTCCACAAACCCCTTGGGGCTGCACTCAGCAATGACCATCTTGGGAAACACCGTGAGAGGCTGGAGAATGACAGTATAAATGACACATCTATATTCCCAGGCAACGATAACTCTGAATATTCTCCTCTATGCCCTCTATCACTTGTCTCTGGCCTCACACCCCCTGTTCCTCCAGCTCTGCAATGCCCTTCACACCTATCTCTTATGCTCCGCCAAACCCTTAGCATTTTATTTACATTTTTCCTACCATCCCGTTGCTCCTGATAGGCCTAAACATGCTGTATCTGAATTATTCTTGTGTCACTGGCAAACTGCATAGAGTTTCTGTGAATAGGTTAGACCTGCCAAGCTCACTCTTTATCAACACTGGTGTACAAGAATATTAAGGTCTGGAGGTAAAAAAAAGAAGATCTCTACTTTCCCTACACCCCATACACCTTTGCAACATCTGTCAATACAGTCCCTGTACACTCCTCAACAGCCAGTGCTAATTAAACTGCCATTAACATCACATTCTCCCGAAACACCTGGAATTGCAACCCCACATGCTCAGCATCTTCCATAATACCAAAAGATTGCATCCGCAATTTGCTAATCCCCTTTTGTTATTACATTCTGATGTGTACATTCCCCTACAGACACATAATTTTACCACATATACCAAAAATCTCATAAACCTTTGTCTTATTATTCTGTCATCCTGAATAGTGCCTCTCCAGCATCTATATCCCTATGCCATAATATAACCTTCTCTTTGTTCAAGCCCTTCTCCCATTGCGTTTGCAGAGGCAATTTGATGGAAGGATTTGTGCAGAGGGTGGGGGAGGGAAGAAGGAGGAAGGTGGGGAGGGAAAAGAGGGATTTGGCTATAACAAGACCATGTAATTAAGCACTAGTAATTGGTACACAGCCTGGACTCCTCATTTCCATAATTAAAAAGTAGTAATTCCTCTATTCCTAGACAACCTTTCTCACCCGATCTGTGCAAAGAGGCAGGGAGAAAGCATCCATTTACACAGCCAGCACAGACACGCCCTGGGGAACACAAAGGACTCCAGCCTGCACAAACGCCATGTATCTTGTAGCAGAAGAGCAGGATTTTACTTGACACAACATTATATCCTAATGCTTTTTGAGCAATCGATTTCTGAGTATTTAGTGGGAAGGCAGAGGGAAGCACCAAACCACACCAATGCCAGCCTTGCCTCTGCATCCTTTGTTTCTGTCTTTTCATGGATGTGCTGTCTGTCAAAACAGCTTTTGAGCTGCGCAGCAGCATCACCGCCAGGGATCCACAGCAAGTGTGGTAGCTGGTGGGACCACAACAACCCCATGGGCTTGGCTGTCATGTCAGGCACAATAGGAAGCTGTGCGATGGCATTGTCAGGGCAAAGCACAGCTCGCCTCTGCACAGCCAGCCCCGGACACAACAACTGCTGTTTCATAGCTACAATGGATGGACACACATTCTGCACAGTAACAACAGCCTCCTCTCTCGCTTACGCCCATTCTAACCGCAGCAGTTCCAAAGCAAGAGACAAAGCAATCCTAAAATCCTTAGGCTTCCATCAGTTTTCTGGCAACATCTACATTACAAAACAACTGCTCTGCAGGACAATAAACAGTCTGAAAATCATCAGCATGACTCACACCCACCCCGATCATTTCTCCATCTCACCTTTCCACAGATCTTCTGTTCCCAGTCTCCTCTCACTGAACAGGCTCTGCGCTGGCACTGCTCAGCACTCAGTTTCCAGCAGGCTCCAGGCTCTCTCACCAGGATGCTGCAGGAAACAGAGAGTCAGTTTTTAATTTTTTTATTATTATTATTTTTGCACAGCTGCATCCCTGGCAATGCAGAGGGTCTGCGCAATCACATCTCCTATGCTCCTGCTGCTGCTGCTGTGACGTTGCTGCGTGTGAAGAAGCAAGCATGCCCACAGCACCGCCGCTCCGGCTTGCAATCAGTTCCTGCGGGACCTCAGACAAGGCAGGAGATGGGAGGGAGCGGAGAAGGAGAGGAGGGGAGATAAATCGAGCTAGAAGATGGAGGATTGATTCTTAGAGGAGCTGGAAAAACAGGAAGGTAGCATGAGGAGAAATAAAAAAGACTATAGTCCTTGCAATAAAATAGAGCTGCAGCATCTTATTCTGTCATGAGCTTTGGTTTCAGATGCTGTGTGCCTGCAATCTGCCTCATCTATTCTCCTGGCTTTGCAAAGGAAATCAAAAGGAACTGAAGTGCTGTGTTCCTACCATTCACAATGGCAGTTAGAACCCTTGGAGATAAAATGCTAGTCTGCAAAGCAACACACAGGAGGAGAATGGGAAGATGTATAACTGAGAGATCAGGAAATCTACAAGAAGCTTCTTGAAGCTTCTTTTCCATTTATGTAGTGCCTTGTCCTAAAGAGCTTCATCAACAGCTTCTACACAGCATCCCTAAAATGCAGCCACCCACAGAGGGAGATGCAACCACCAGCACATTCCCTGGTGCTGCAAGCTCTGCTGTCACCATGAATTTCACATCAAGATCCCAGCAACTATTAAATACAGTTTGTGATTTAAATGCTGCCTGTAACCCTATCTAAATCCCAGCATCTCTGCAAAGCAATCCACAGCAGATCTTCCCACCCAAGAAAAAAAGATCACTGCCTGCAAAAGCCCAGGTTCTCTTGATAACATGGGGCCATGTGAAAGGATTTTCCCATCATTCCCCTTTCACCAGAGGCAGCTGCAACCTGCTCCACAAGCAAAACAGTTCTTAACAGGGCATAGGTAGCTTCACCAAGAGACGTATGACTACTTTTTGTTTTGCACCACAGTATGGGCATGACCACACAGCCCAGAGACTCAGCTGTGCTGCAGACTGTGCCAAGGGAATGTTTCTAGCACCAGAACAGCTACCCTAGGACAACCATCCTGGAGATACTGCTCACGTTATTGCACTTTGTCATCTAGACCCACTCCTACAGCAACCACCCTGTGCTAAGCTCAGCACAGCTCAGAAAAGGGAATGTCCATGCTGAAAAAAGCAACCCCTCTGAACAAAACACCTAAACCACAGATCCATGGGAAGCAGGTAAGTCACAGAAGAGGTAAAAATGACACACAGACACAGAGTTCAAAGAAATAAAGAACTGTCACTTTTTGCTCTATGTGATGATGCACCCAAAGGAGAAACCAAATAAAACAGATAAAACAGCTCAGATGTTTATTAGCTCAATGCAACACTTTGAAGAAATTTCTACCTCTGGAGAGGCCAGTGTAAAGAGCTACACCTGAAAAATGTTAGACTCATAACTAGAAGTGCCTGACAATTGTCTTGGATTCCAGACCATCAGAAATCTTTAAAATATCTCTTCAGATAACACTGAAATCAGATTTCTGACTGAAAACCCAGTGGCTGGTGTGTGGCTCTCACTTCTGGCTCTGGAGGCTGGAGTCCAAGACTCCCCCAGTGTAGAGAGACCCTTCCAATAAGAGAAAGGACCTTCAACTTGCCGTGGGCTATGCATCCCATTCACCAGACACAGCTCTGCTACTCACTTCCAAAACACTGGGAGTCGTCCCTCAGCCCATCCCAAAGGTCAGGCCCCACAGGTCTTTACCAAGAGGCCAATGCATTGCCTTCATCTGTGGCACTTAATGCTCTCCAGCTGTCTGCTTGCTTTTCCTCAGATACTTGGGACCCACACCCATCACCCGGTCCCATTCAAGCAGCAGGGACAAGTGCCTGGGAGGACACAGGAGCAATGCACATGCTTCCATGCCTGGTCATTATAGCAAGCAGAAAACTAATCCTTCCGGGTTCTGCTCCACCCGAGCTGCAGTAAATGAGACTATTTACTGTACTCCCATTAGCGTGCAGCCCCTGGACCCTGGTATGGCCAGTTCCATTGTACTGTCAGCATTAATTAAGGCAGGCTCACGCAGACATCCCTAGACTGTTCCACTAGGACAGTTGGAGAGCAGCAGTGAGGAAGGAGACAGAAGAGTCTCAGCTGTGGAGCTCTGTGCAGAACAAGGAGCATTTGTTACCCAGGAGATTTGTTCCCACAGCAGAGAGGAGAATGGAAACAATTTCGCTGCCCTCCCCAATCCTCTGTAAGCATTGCCAATGTTGATGCCAGGAGGTATAAATGCTGGCAAGCTGAGTGCTTGCCTGCATCCCTGTCCCAACCACAGAACACTGGCATTTACCAGCTCACCAACAGCAATGCCTGCCTCGTGTAGCAGACACACACACCAGAGCGGACAGAGTCGGGGGGCTGTTCTGTTAAAAATCAGAGCAATGCAGCAGACAAGGGGCTCCCTGAGAAACAATCCTATTTACCTGTCTGTTCCTAACACAAATACTTCTATCCTCCACCCTAGAACACATTCAGCATGTTCCTCCCACCCCATGCTCACGTGGCCTTGCACCTCTACAGCAAGCACCCCTTTGCTGCATCTCCCTCCCAGGATCTGCCCGTCTTGGTGGCAGAGGTAAGAACTGATTGGCTGTCACAAAGCTTCACGGGTAGGAAGAGATTACAGGTGCTAATGAGGAAGAAGAAAGCTCTTTCTTGGGGACTGTCTTCTAGGACATTACTTCTCTTTGATCACAGTGAATTCAACAAGGGGAGTGTGGCTGACTCCACAGTTTCATGCAAGGAAATGAGCAGGGATAGTGCAGGCTGGCGACTGTGCTCCTTAGAGAAGCAAGGTGAAAGAGACAGAGGTGCTAGAACATGTTTCACCCTACAGTAAGAGTGGTCTCCATCTTGCTTGGCCTGGAGTCGTAAGGATAGGTGCTTCTCAAATACCCCAGGTCTGCAAGGTACAGCTTGGAAGGAGAAAATTGCTTATCTAATAACATCAGTCTCTGTACTCAAAGGCATCCTGCGTGTCAGGCAGGGTTTTTGCCATCTCACCTCGTCACTCTTGCTCCAAGGGTGTGACAACTCAATGCACAACATGTTCTCCCACCTGTGAATTCCAGTAAGGAGGAGCATCCTGTTCCAGGTGCTGGACTGCCGCAGAGCTCACCATTTTGAGGGACCCCCATGTGCTGTACTCACACTGGACACAGGCTGTGTCCTGGAGTGCTTGCTTAACACAACTAGGACACAAATAGATCATCTAGATGGAAAAAAGCCCAATATTTCTGTCTTGGACTCAGGCTCCTTCCTTCACATACCACATTGGAATTTGCTGCTAATGTCATTCCCCACATACCAAGAGGGAAGAAACCTTTCCACTCTTGCTGCAATTATACAGCAAAATCATCCACCAGCAGCACAAGACACCCATCTATTTGCTGCAAATATGCACCAGTGATCTGTGAACTGGAAACAGCTCAGCTCTAGATTCCAGGCATCTAACTGGGCTGTAGCTATGACACAAAGCGCTGGGCAGGAACAGCTCTTTTATCTCTCCTTGCCAGCAGGCCCACCCTCACAACAGCCAGACTGAACCAGGGCTGCTGCCTCTCCACCACCACTCACAGCTATAACCCATCACAGAGAGTTGTCTGCTACCACCTCCTACAGGATGGGTATTTTGATCTAGCTCTCATTACCCTCAGTGAGCCCATGCCTCTCAAGCAAACAGAAAGTGATGTAAGTAGGAATGTGCCTTGCTATCTGCAGGTACAAAAGCATGAACATACCTAGGCTACAGCTTCTGGCTCATCATGACCCCATTTGTAGATTACCAGAGGAGGGATGGACATCTTCACTCTCCCCATGTACTATGGAGCAAGGTGGGAGCAGCTCAGTGCCCTCCCACATTACTCATGTCTCACTCATTGGAGAAAGCTGAATCTGCAAGACATGGGAAACCCATTCATCACCACTGAGGCCACTTCAGCAAGACCAGAGAGGGAGGGATGTTGGTCAGAGCTGAACTATGAGCTTGGTCCTGCTGAACTGGAGAAAGGGGGATCAGAACACAGAAGCCAATGGGAAAGCAGGAGATGATGGTTTTTTTAATCCTCAGAAAGGAAAACAAAAAAAATAATTCCCCATTCCTGGAAGCCCTGCTCTTCAAGGTCAAACAACATCTCTCTCAAAAGACACAGAGATCAATACAGGCTTATCACTGCCAACAGGCACTACACAACTTTTTTCATCAGTGGGAACAAATATGGGAGATTCTGAATGAGGGGTCAAAAAACCAAGCAGATTGATAGAAGCACACATTAGCATAGTAACAATGCCTGTCCTCAGCCCTCACATTTCCCCAGGGTGTCAATAACTGATCCCTCCCTGTGCTTGCCTTCTGAGAGGATCTGAGAACAGCTTCACAGGAATCTGTGGGGTTATTCCAATGGCACATGTGTTTGCAACAGCTGGAAGCACCACATGATGATCCTTGATGGCCCCAGTGAGCCCTGCCTACTGCCTAGAGCAGCAGTATTGATTTCTTCAGGACTAGCAACCCAAGGCAGGAGTCACACCTCCAAATAAGAAAATAGCATGAGAAGAGAAAGTTGTTGCTGCTTTTTCAAAAAATTTGGATATTTCTTGTTGTTTGCTAACCATTTTCTAACAAAATTATTTTCTCAAATTATTTCCCCTTTTTAAGAACATTATCAATTTTTCCAGCTTACCTTTCTCCATGCATACATAGCTCACCCCTCTTCGCTCATGTTCCAAAAATGAGCTTTTAACATCAGTGTTTACACAGTCTGAGTATAAACTTGTATCATGTGAGTTCTTTAATCACTTCACATGTAACATGTGTGATGTTTGATGACATTTATCTTTTTCATACTTCATACTTCATAGTTATCCTGTTGTCACTGGTAGACACTGGGTTTTCTCCTGTCTTTCACCAAAATACTCCCAGTTGGAGCTGATCTTTTTGGTTATTTCTCATGCACACTGCTGTGCATTATTGAACTAGCCCATTCCCATCTGTATTTTTCCTTAAGGACATCTGAGCTCTTGCTAAGTAAGTTTTAACTGCCTTTGAGGATGCTTCCTAGCTTTGTGTCTTTAGGAAATGTCACTAGTAAAATCTTGCTTTTAAATGCTCAGAGCATTATTTGACATAATGAACAGCTTCCATTTCAAGGCTTCTCCCTATTAACAATTTCCCTTCAGACCAGTAGGTCCTCTTTCAACATTCCTGTTATCTTTCTCTAGTCTTTTTACTGCTTCTTATTTCTCAAAGGGTATTAGGGATGGAAGAAGTCCACATAGGTTCATGGGGAAGCAAGGTCAAATCCATCCTTGTGGCTGCATCTCACTGCTCAGGAACAGAACTTTTCATAAGCTCCATAAAAAGGCACTACCAGATAGGGATAGTGCTGGCAAGGCTCCCCACAGAGCTGAGCTGAGTTCCACATATCTCTACAATACGGACACATCTATGGGAAAACCAAACCCAGCCCACAGCCTGCTGTCTGTCTCCAGTCCATGATTCCATTATGTTCATACCCTTCCTAGGAAAGTGCTACTATTGACATTTTACACACAGGAGACTGGGGCAACAAGATGTGAATCACTTGGAAGGCAGTGGGAAAGGGGGAACCAATCCTACAAGCCCAGTGCCCAGCTTTAAGCCCTAATATTTAGTTATGCCCAAGCAAGAACATACAGAAATATCACTTTCAGGTGGAGGGAAATCAGGACAGAAACAACAGAGCAGGTCCTGAATCATGCTTGAAATCTCACCTTCTATCTGATAACACCAAGCTCAGAAAGCTGTATAGAAAACCTTGAATTAAAGAAAAGCTTGTACATAATGGATCCAGCCTGTGATTTTGGAGTGTTTGAAGCAGGAGCTCAGTTCTAAAAACAACCCTGTTTCTTCGAGCACCCACTGAAAAATTGATGATACACTGAGTGGTAATGTAAACTCTTTCACCAAAGACTTGGCGAAAAGAGAAGAAAGGTTATTATTACAGAAAATATGTCTTCAATTCTGGCAGGCAGTTGCTCCGAGTAGCCCATGGTAACTAACAGCAGATAATAAGGTGTTACTGGCTTCACTCCCATTAAAATTTGTTTTCAAAATGGGATCAATGCTGCCTCTGCAGCACAGTTTACATAAACCATTAGTTTCACCATAACTTAATAGTTCCCTGCTGCCATTAGGAAAGCCTTAAGTTGCCACATTACATAATACATTGGACCTAGTGTGTTTGGCAGCCACAGTTCTGCCGTATTCGCTGGTTTTCTGACCTCAAATAAAATCTATGTATTTCCAGTTACGCCGCTGAAAAGCTGCAGGGCTGAGCTGAATCTGCAGCCCTGAAGTTGTTCACTGTCTACATTGCTATGTACACAGGACACAATGCTCAAGGAAGGTGACTGCTCATGGTTCCCATGATGTACACCGAAGTGACATTCCCTTCTCGCTCCAGGGGCATCGCCTGTCTGACTCAAAGTGAGGATGACTGCACCACAAACAAGCCTCAGCCGACAGAGACTGCAGTGGAAAGGATGCAGCAGGGAAGGGATAAGCAGAAAGGAATAAAAACATCACTGTCTGACTCACGAGTGGCCTCATACAGGAATGGAAAAAGACTCCTTGCCCTCCTGCTTCAGTACTGAGTCGTAAATATTCCAGTTTTCCAAGGCAACAGCAAGCATGAAAACTGCTCTGGATTTCACACAGAAAACCCACACTTCCCTCTGCGCATGCCAAAGCACCTCCCTGCCATGGCTGCTCAGAGCAGCAGTAAAAGCCAAGCAGTGAATCTGTCATCTCACCACAAAGTGAGACCTCCCTGTTCTCAAACAATCCCACCTTTGCAAGGAAGGCCAGAGAGCACATAACCACCAGCTGATTTATTAGAGGTGTGTGGTATTAATTATGGTTGCTTATATGATTTTTTTCCTAAGTTTCTTAATTTACCACCAAAACTGGACATGCAGTGCTGCTCTGCAGTTTTGCCTGCCCCCATATGGCTATGTTTTAGTGGCAAATAAAGCAATGTTTAGACAGCTTGCGCTTCAGCAAAGCACTCCGTGATTAAAAGAGACAGTTGAAGGTACACCCAAAAACCACCCACTAGCATCAATGCTGTGGCACAATATCGGCAAGCACAGGATTCTACTGCCACTCAAGTGACTGCCTGAGCTCCTGGACATCCGCATCCCAGTCGGCACCTAGAAAAGCTCTGAAGGAAAGAGGATCACTGAAAACTTCTGCTAAAAAGCCTCTGTAACACATGCTTGTAATTAAATCCTGTAGACCTCAGCCACCACTTCAGCATCTAATCTGTTGGTTATCAAATGGAGAGGTTGTTTTTCACTCTTCATGTATATCATCCACAGTACCAGTGCTGTTAGCTGAAGGGATAAGGTCTATATATAAACAGAAAACTGACATAAATTATAGTCATTACCATGACATCTTACCCAGCCCAGATTGCACATCCCCACCCATAGTCATCATGCATGACCTGCTCATTCAGAAGGAATCTGTGGTTACTGTAGATCACAGGCTGAAACTGAGTAATAGTGGCATTTTGCTTTGAAGTAGGCAAACGGTACGTAGGCCTGTATGAATAGGCCTGTCATATGCACAACATGGAGTAATACTTCTTCTGCCCAACACTGGCACATACCTCACCAACAGGTCCTGTATGGACAAACTGGTGAGAGTTCAAAGATAGAAAAGAAAAACAGAAAGCAGCAAATAGCACAGCAAGAAGGTTAGTTCTCTGTAGAAAAGCAGGGGGTACATGAAAGCAGTTCTGAAATGCATAAATGGCTGCTGCCAAGAATAAGTGAACAAGCTATTCTCCACATCCCTGACAACAGCAACAGGCTCCCTGAGGGGAAGCCAGGGAAACTTAGGTTAGGCATCAGATATAACAGATTAACAGATAAAACTAGCCATTTGTTATTCCACCACAGCAGACAGGAGATCTGACTTATTTTCTTATTATTTTTTATGGTACTGTCTGTCTCAGAAGCTCTTTGCCTTGCTTATATAAAGGCATGCATTCCTGTTACTTTTTGTAGTGTCAGTAATGGGAAAAAAAATAATTCTGGGTTTGCTGCTGAAATAACACACATCTTAGCATCTCAGCCTCCTCTCTTCTAGAGAGAGAAAATGGAGAAACCAAAGGAAAGGTATAGCCTGAGTCCACTATGTCTAGGTCAGGGAGATGTAACTACATGGCCTCTGGATGTCTTATTCTCATAAGATTTCTGTTTAACTTAGAGGAGCAGAAAGCCTCTAATGCAGGATTAAAAGCCTAGATCAGTTGGTTATGTAAGGCATAAAACCTGGAGAAACAGAAACGCGTTCCTGGAAAGACACAGTAACCTGCAGGTACAACCCATTTGGATGGGCATCCCATGCAGGTTGATAAAGTAGCTAATCCACCTGACTGTGAAAAACATACTCCAGTTTCTTTTTTATTTTTCCTAAACTGAATATGCTTGGCACCAGCTTTCAGCTAGTGGATTCATCCTCCTTTCATCATCCACCAGAGTGAAGAGACTTTTTCTGATTAATTCCATCTTATTGAAGATGATCCTTAAGAACAGATGAGAACCCTTCTAAGTTCTCTCTGGATATTATTAACCTCTTCCCATCTAATGGAGTAGGCTGTCCTGGATCATCAGTCAGCTGTACTCAAGGCCTCCATGTCAGGTCAGCCTGTGATTAAACAACCTCATGGCTGTACACACTTACCAGCGTATGTGTAATGGGCACAAAGAGTCTAATCTGCAGCACCTAGCACTCTGTGGCTAGTGCAAGGTCTACCGCCTTCAAAAGACATGCTCAGCCAACAGGCAGCCATCTCATACTCAGGCAGGCATGCAGAGGACTGGGAAGTACTGGAAGTACGTGCCTGTCCACTGCTTGCTACAACTTTTGCCCAGGCTGGAGAATGATCCACAGCAAAGGAAATGCTATAGGGATAAAGGCGATCTGTATTTGAGAGGAAATCCTGCCATGATCATTAAAACAGAAAACAAAAGCTGGCAAAGTCCAGGCACCAGCAACGAGGCAGACCACAAATGCAAAACAGGTCATGGGAAATGCCTGACAAACATGCCAAGCTTAGATAGTTTTGGACAGACTGCAACAAGGCTCAACCTCCTGTGAAGCGGATGGATGAGATGAGGAACACTGCTCTGCAGGGCACCCATGGAGATATCTCAGCACTTCAGGAACTGCTGGAAACTGTGATGTAGGGTTCTGGCAGTGCACAGAAGACTACTGAGAAATGTCCAGTAAAGAGGTGCTTAAAGATAACAAACAAGGTCATATGTCCCTATGCACCCCAGACACATTCCAGCCAAGGGAACAAGAGCAAGCCAGGGTGGAAAGAGACTGGAAAGAGTCCTTAGGAGCTCTGTAATGTACTCAGGCCTAGTAATAAGCAGCAACGATGATTACTCAAGAGAACTCTTTTCCTGGCTGGACATGGGAGAGCATCAGGAAGAAGCACAGAAACAGAAAGGAAGTCCCTCGTGAAGGACTGATTGCCCACAGCATGTTCCTGGAAAAACAGAAACATGTTGTTCATCTCCACAACATAATTCCATCTCTAGACAATTCTGAAGCCTAGACTTTAAATACACACCTAAGAAAGCTCTCGCTGCATCCTGTGCGCGAGTGCAGCATGTACCTCTGAACACACAGCAAGGATAAGGGAAGACCAGCTAAATAGTGAGATGGGGAGGAGGACTAGCAAGGGCTGAACACACGAGGTACAACAGTGCAAGGCACAAAACAAGTGGTTGCTCTACTCTCACACATTCTTAGTACAATGGTCAGAGACAACTCTTGGTCATGATTTTCTAACAGCACCTGCTCTCTATCTCTGGGAACACCTGTCAGAATTGATATCTGTCAGCCCATATCAGAGAGGTAAAGCGTGGAGTGCCAAACAGCGCTCGTGACATTTTTAGTAATTTTTGCATGGCTGCTGTTTTCACAGCAACTCTCTCTATCAACTTAATACAGCCCTTTTGAAAGTAAATTATTCAGAGGTTGCAGAAGCATCTGACCCTTCCTCTGCAAAGCCAGAAACTAGCAGATGTATCTGGGGACGCAAAGAATGATACCATGATCTGGGCAAAGAGCTATATAAGGGGGACTAATGCCATAATCCTCAGCCCACCATCTAAAACAAAAGCGTGGTCTTCCCTGTCAATTACACTGCTGCTTTCAACTCAGAGCTTGTAAGTAAGCCCAAGCACTGCCCCTAGGTTTGCAGTCAGGAGGTATCTCAACTCTTTCCTCTTTTGTGTGCAGACTCCATGTACGAAGTCATGTAACAGCACTGGTTACTACACCTCCATGGGAGTTAACTTCTCCTACACCCCTATATTAGACCAGGCAGGAGTGAAGCCACACCACCTATCTGCAAGAGGGAGCAGATCTGTCTTCAGATAGGGCTTCTTTGAGCACAAACCCTCAGGGAAGCATTTCTGTGAGTTCTAGGCTCCACACACTGACCACATGGCCACAGTGAGGGTTGTCTTCTGCTTTCCAGTGGTGTCTCCTGTTTTCCAACACACAGCAGGGGCTGATGCTGCAGCAGCATAAGAGCAGCTGCGCCAAATACCTAGCATAGGACTTGACCAACAACAGGCAAAACCTAGCCTGAGCTCCAGCTCCTCTGGGGGACACTGAACCGGCTGCATAGAACAAGGAGCACTGCTCCCCAGACATCTCTGCAGTGTGGCCTGGGTGTCAGTTGTAGGCACCAACCACACCATGAAAAGAACAGAATTTTGGAAGAACTTTTCTGTTTATATATATAGTAAAGCTGTCCAGACCTATAGCTGTGAATTCAACATACTGGTTTAATATGCTTTCACAATTAATCTGTTTCTGGCTACCAGTTCTCAGGATAAACTTAACACAAAGCCAGAATCCCTACATACACCATTGTTACAGCCCAGGACTTTTTAGCAAAGCTGCTAGCTCTGGCAATGGCAGGGACTTGGCGCAAGGCTAGATTAAAGCTCAGGTTAACCCCTCCTGCAGCTTCCCGTACCTCTCATTAGACTCCGCAGTAACACTGAGAACACACTAAGATCAGCAGCAAACAAACTAATCAGAAGTCTCACATCCTCTTGCTGACCAGCACATCTGCTGAACCTTAGGATCAGCATCCTCTGTGGTCAGCAGAGCAGCAAGAAGAGGGAAACACAGTGAAGTGGGACAGACCCCCTCCTGCTGCTCCCTCCTAAGGGTCCAAGGCTGCTTTCTATGGAAGATTCCCAACAATTTGGCTGAAACAATGCCAGCATTTGGGCAGGGCTTGGTGTTATTTTTAACGCTTGCTCACATAACTCTTTGGATGAATCTTGGGAAGAGCTTATCACCAAAATAGTATGCTGTGAGCACTATTTATACACCCACTGGCAGCATTATAGGATATGCTAAGGAGGAAAAGCTAGAGGACACCATCCGCCCCCACACACACAGCTTAGCAGATAGGGATATAAGCAGACTCCCTAAAACATGGTTCATGGTTTGGGCTAGTCCTCAGAAGTAAACCGTCACCTGTAGAAGGTCTGGCCTGATGTCCTTATCTGTCTTGTTTAGAAGACTCTTGTCATGGGAGGGAAGCCTGGGTACAGCAAGGTTGGTGAAGATGGATGCCTGTGTGTACAAGGGTGGGCACATCCCAGCTGCTGTGGACTAAAAAAAGGAATAGCTGTGCCTAAACATCAACTATGTCAGAAGAAAACGCCGCTGCCCTCCTATTTTATCTGTCCTTGGCTATCACAGGGAAATCTGTCAGGGTTTCTTTGTCAGCATCTCTTTTCCCTATGCAGCCCCAGTAAAGGTGTGCAGTGGTGGTAGAAGGTGAAGCATTAAATGCCTGTGAGGCTTGCTGGAAAGAAGGCACCAGTCTAACAAGATTGACTCTGCTTCACTCCTGGGGACAACAGCAGCTTCAGGTCTTTCCATATGAAAATGGCTTGCCCTAAGGGACTGATGGAAAAAAACAAACACCCCTTTTGAGACAATCCAGAGAAAGGAGGCTCTTCCCTTGTTTTATCTTCTGGATAAAAAATAAGTTCTCTAATGCCATTTCCATGTCTATTGGACTTTCTTGATTTCTGTCTTCTGTGAGTATGTTCTCCCTCCCCCTTTCTCTCAAGACACATTCAGACTGTTCTCTAGTTTTATGTCTCCTGGAGAAGCAGGTGACATGACCTACAGAACATGCACAGAATGCTGCATGAGAACAAAAAAGACAGGCAGGCTCTGGAGCACCACTACAACAACCTGGAGTAGAAAGGGAGCTAGAGTTTGACTTGCATGACAGCATGTAGGTAAAAAACAAATAGATATATGCATTTTATTTCCATTTAGTAGAGGCTATAGACTGAGAAGCATACTGAGTGTTCATCACTGCTACAGAATAATGCAAAACAAAACCACATACACCCTACTAATTAAAGCATGCTCTCCAGGCAGGGGCAGGACCGGCCATATTACTTTCAGCAGAACAAATGGAAGGGATCAGCTCCTACCTTGACAGATTCCCCAGATCATGTGTGGGCTCAGCTCACTGCAGGTGGAGGCTGGGTGTAGCAACAATGGCATGAGAGCAGCATGAAGAATACAGCATGGTGAGCCAGTGATAATCCAAACCAAAACCAGCTTGTCTCCCTGTTGGGTCAGAGATCAGCGAGCCATGCTACGGGGAGTCTCTGTAGGCAGCTCCCCTGTTCCTGGAGGATGGCGGGCAAGCAGCAACATGAAAGGCACTTCGTCCAGATAGAAGCTGGCTCAAGGATTCCTCCTGCTGCCAGTCACCTGCCTCTCCTCGGGCACAGCAGTGCCAAGGTGCTAGTCTCAGTCACAGAGCATGTGGGCAGGAGGGAAAAGCGAGGGCTGTGGGCTGCTGACAATGCAAGGGCCAGATTGCTAATGAAAGCCACAGTGTAAATACAGATGCACTTTGGAGAGGGCTATGGCAGAAATGCAGCTCCTGTTACAAAGAGCCATTTACAGCAAGCTCAGAAAGAAGCAAGTGTGATGGAGCTGTGCAGGATGACTCCAAAGCCTGTCTGCGTGGGGAGTGGGGTGGTAGGGCAGCTGCCTGTGAGGGAAAGACATGGGTTGAAATGACCACTAGCAAGAGCAGACCTCTTGGCTCCACACTCTCCAGCAGCTCCTACAACTCCATACCCAGCACCCGCAATCAGGAATGCAAACCTCTTAGGTTTTCCATCCTACGTCCTACCTGGGGCAGCCTCACCTTCCATGGTGCACAGTGCTGCAGTTGCCCATCATAACTGGGACAGATGCTGGTCAGAGCATTGCCCTGTATGTCTGAGTGACCAGCTCATGGTGCAGGAGTCTGTTCCTCTAGCCCAGGTCCTCTCTTCATGCTCAGAGGCTATACATCTTTGGGATTGACCATCTCTCCAGGTAGCTGCCTTTGGCATCATGAAAGGATTCTTCTTTCCCTGCCATTTCAGCACTACTTATAAGCTGTATTGCAATCGAATTTACACCTAATAATGTGTTCTGCAGCAAAGAAGTAACATGACAAAGAGTTTGGGAGCTTTGCCTCAGTTATGACCACACAAGCAGTAGAGGGGTTCTTCAGGTTTCAGCCACTGCCCATTAAATGAGCACTGAAAGACATTAGCAAGAGGCTGGGAAAGAGCTGTTCCAGGATGCATACACAGTGGGCACAGCCTATTTTCAGTAAGCCCAGTGCCAGACTGGCATATAGATCATGCTAGTGACCAAGAACAGGGAGGTCATGATGGAGTTCTTAAGCCATTGAGGTCTTTTTTATAGAGGCTGGAGGGGCTTCCTTTCAGAAAATATTGCCAGGCCTCAAAAGAAAAAGTGTGTAAATGGTTGACTTAGGTCAATTGCATCAGTAAGCACTGTTAAGAACCTAGGTTCAAGGAGAGCATAGGGACCCAAAAGTAATAGTTGTATGCTACTGGTGATACCTTCTAGAGGGGTGAAGTCATCAAGCCACCTTGAAATGCTCCTGGATAATGAAAACCAGTTTGTATTACCTACTGCCTCTTCTCCAGCAAACTGCAGATGTGGCAACTACCTACCCCACACTCAACTGGGAAAGCAAGATTATGGGAATAACTCCCTGTTCCTGCACAGGCTGATACTCCTTCCCTGGACTGACAATGCCTGCAATGAGGAAGTTGCATTATTCATTTTCCCTCCATGGTGCAGAGATTCTCCACTGTAGCCCAGCGCAGCTGACCTTGGGATGAGATAATTCTCCTGGCATTGAGCTGCCCTTGCAGTAGGAAAAGGGAAAATTTCTCAATGTAACAACAGTGAATCCAGTATCACCAGGTGCAGCTCCCAAGGTCTGTCTGAGGCAAAATACAGCCCTGACTTTGTCACCAAATATTCATGAACATGGGCAAGAGTGCTCCAGACAGGGACCTGCTTCTCCAAACATGATGAACCTTCATGACTTACTCCTGTGTAGTGACAAACTGGGACAGGTCTCTCCTGGAGTGAAGCAACTACACTGACAGGCTGTTTCACTGCTAAGCAAGACAACACTGAAGCTGTATCTTTCTTCTACCAAGTTTCTCCTGCAGCCAAACTGGTCTCAGCCAGGGAATGACTAACCACCAGACAGTCCCAGAGGGTTTAAAAACCATTCAAAACAATCTAGCGTCAAACAAGGCAGTTAAGAGTCTTTAGATCAAGGCTGCAATATGGCTCACTGCACCTGCAGCACCAGCATTTCTGTCAAGGTGCAAGTGACAGCAGCCCTGCAGCATCCACAGCCTCCCAGAAGCAAAAGCATTTACCTTGGCTGGGAATCCTATCTACAAGCTCTCCCTTGTGCTTTCTTACCACACCTGGAGAAGAAAGTGATGCCCAGTGAAAAATGGCGTTTAGCAATCTGTACAGCCTGGCCTCCTCTCAGTTTCAGAGCCACTCTCCCCTGCCAAGCACTACTCCACCTCAGTCTGTGCCACTGCCCATGTTCATCGTCCATTGCAGGAATCCATCCAGTACAGGAGAGGACAGGCATAGCCAGCACCGTTTCACAGGAGCCTACATTACCAGCTCAGATGCATAAAACCTCAAGCATGCCACCTCCCCAGTTGGTGTCCAAGTTTTCCCTCCCTGTGAAACATGGATGGTAAAACTTACCAAGCTGCTGCAGATGACGTAAAGGTAACTTCATTAAGGGATGCTGGCAGTCTGCAAACAGTAACGAGCATTCTGCAAGACTCTTTTTCCACCCATAGAGCAGAAAGTCCTTTTTCCCAGGCATATGAGTTACTGCACACAGCTTTCTTCACCCTCACCAAGGCAGGTACACTGCAAAGACAGGGATCCCCATTACCCCCAAAAGCAGGAGCTACCTGGTCCCTCTACCAGCTGTGTCCCAAGCACCTGCCAGGCAAGAATGCACTGCACCAGCCTGGCCTCAGACAAGCTGTCAAGGCAGCAGCGGAAGGGCTGGGACCAAACTGTTCTGGAATTCCAGCAACGCACAAGCACCCACCCCGTCAGCCTGCACCAGTAATGACTCCTCCCTGTACTGGACCAGGCTGAATCACTGGAAATACCAAAACAACGATGAGGTCACGTTCCCAGAGCAAGGAACTGGAGCCAGATATAGCTGTGCAGAGAAGCATGCTAAAAAGGGACTCGGTGTACAGACTGGAGGCTCTGGCAGACAGGCACCCTGGACATTTGTCACATTTAAAAACAGTTTGAGGCTGCCAGGAGACTTTTTTTTTTCTCTCTCTCTGCAGGGAGCAGGGAACTGGGCAGCACAAGAACGGCTTTAAACTCTTTATCACACTGAAAGAGGCACAAACATTACAGCTTATGAGGGCATAGATTTGGGTTCAAGGAAAGAGGCAGAGATAAAATTATGGCTGGAATCTGAGTCCAGCATTCCCAAACCTCAATGTGATACCATGATCAGGCTTAAGCAGTTAAAAATCCCACTGTAAGCTAAGTGGCAGACAAAAATCATATGTCCATTACTGTCTGGTTGTTTTTGCTGCAGCCTCAGCCAGCTCAGACACACACACACACAGACACACACACACACACACACAAAAAGCTTGGTAAGTTTTCAACGGGGTGAGAGGCAAGTAACTGCAGCTTCTAACACTGCTCCTAAAATGAGCGTCTAAGGCACTGCCCCATTATCAGCAAATAGACTGCCAGGCAGAGCAGCTCCAGCCTTTCCCATTTCTCAGTGGAGGGAGACTCAAGACCTTTTGCTAATCAGACTGTGAAGGAAATTGCAACATAGCACTTGGAAAGGACAGAGGAATCCACAATAAAATTCACAATTGCATGCTCTTTCCCCTCTGTGTAGGAGGAGACATTTGGATGAGTAAGAGTTACACCCACAGTTATATGAAAAGGCTCTAAGAATCCAGATTTTGTTCCATCAGGGCAAAAGCCAGATCCTAATAAGAAGCTAAAGGGAAGCAAAGATAGGATCAGGCAGCTGACATCAGGCATCTCACCTGGGTGGCTGGGCAGCAGTCATTGGAGCTGGCACAGCAGTGCCTGGCACACTGTGCTGGTGGACTATGTCTTCAGTAGTCCCTTTCTTCTGAAAGTGCTCTCAAATTTGCCAATAAAAGATACAACAAAATCTGTAGTGACCTGTGCGTAACTCCCACGGGGAAGCCATTATGCCAGAAGTGATCAAAACCAAATCAATTCATTTCCACTCCACTGTAGCCTGTAGCGGTATGTTCAGATAACAAGAATCACAATACTGGGTCACACCTAAAATTCTTCTGGTCTAGAGCCCTATCCCTGGCATTTTGGCATCAGCATATACATATCACAGAGTATGGAATGATCTCTTCTAAGAGAGGATCCATATTCTCCATATTCTTCCAGCCTGCAATAATCAGCAGTTAAGGAACTTCCAGAGATGGAGGCTGCACACTGACCACCACATTTAACTGCCATTGAAACACATCTCTGCCATTGAGGTGTCTGGTTCCTTTTGGAATCTGTGTGTATTTTCAGCCTTCATGCCATCTCATAGCAACATAGTCTGCAAATCAACTGTGTTGAAAAAAGGACTTCCTCAACCTCCTGCCTAATAAATAATTTTTATGGATGTGTTTCCTCTGTGCTAAGAAAAATACCAAAGCTGAGTAAGGTAATTCCTTACTCAACTTCTCTCCTCTGTACACTATTTTACAGACCTTTACTCGGAATTTCTCACTACCATGTTTCGCTTCGTTTAATCTCTTTTCCTACAGAAGCTACCCCAGACCCTTAATCACCCTTATTCCTCTATTCTGTATCATGTTCAGGTCTATGTCACTCTTTTTGAGAGATGACCAGACTACATGTGGCACTCAAGATACAGACACAACATGACTGTATACCTAAGTATATTAGAACATATATCTCAAAATTTTTTAATTTATTCCTTATTTCCAGTATGAAGTGTGTCTTCTTTGGCTACAGCTGAACTTTGACCTGATGTGCTCAGATAACAGAATCACAGAATGGCAGGGCTGGAAGGGATCTCTGGAAATCATCTAGTCCTTACCCCCTGCTAAAGCAGGTTCATCTAAAGCAGGTTGCACAGGATCACGTCCAGGTGGGTTTTGAGTATTTCCAGAGAAGAAGACTCCACTACCTCTCCAGACAGCCTGTTCCAGGCTTCGTCACCCTCAAAGTAAAAAAACTTTTCCTTATGTTTAGGTGGGACTTCCTGTGTTCTAGTTTGTGCCAGTTGCCCCTTGTCCTGTCACAGGACACGACTGAAAAGAGTCTGGCCCCATCCTCTTGACATCCACCCTTCAGATATTTATAAGCTTTTGAGAAGATCCCCTCCCAGACTTCTCCAGGTATCTCAACTTTGCCTTGAAAGAAAGACCTTGTAAAGACCTACATTGACTCTGAAGAACTTCTTGTGGGCAGTGAGAAACTGTTCACAAATCACCATTTCATGCATAAATTTGTGGCATCTACCAGTATGGAATTCCACCATTTGCTGTTTTGTCGTGCTAATGGTTCTGGAAGGTATTCCTGCAATTCCTCAGGCAGTTTTCAAACCAACTACCCTGACTAACTTAGAATAATCATAAAATTATAGTCTTCAGTCTGTCTTCCAAACCATAGCCGGATGTGTTGCACAGCACGTGTTTCCACAGAGATTCTGACAGGACCCATGCACTGCAGTACCAGAGCTTTCAGTTTGCGTTGCAAAGCATGGCATTTGACAAGGCATGCTCTAAGCACTGTGACCAAGAATGCACCATCTCAGTGGGATATCTCACCACAGCCTGATGCAACGAGCTGTGGAGCTTTAAAACTTATGGCATGCAACTTGAACTTGTGCTGACACAGGGCCATGCATAGACAAGACACCTGTACCAGATAATCCACAGGCTTTGCCAGGCAGTCTCAATGGTGTGCCTATGGTAGCAGAACCATTACAGCAGTAGGAGGATCACACTCCACATCCGACTGATGAGGGGAGATGAGCAGCACACCAAATATGTTCTCACACCACCATGTGAAACAGTGTATTGCCCTGGCACTCAAGGAGGATCCTGGTGCAGTTTGAACCAGGCACTGTGAAATCACCAAATAAGAAGTTCTTCTCATGAAACACATGAACAAGTCACCCAAGAAACACCACTACCACCATAGTGCAGTTTTCTGCAAAGCACCTGAACTAAAATAACAGTTGAAAGCATCCCATGGCAGTGTCCTCCAACAGCAGCCTTTACGGGTTGTCCAGACAGATACTGGTGTCAGCAGAACATTTTTAACAGCAGCCTAAGAGACATCCATGTGGAGACTGTTCAGACAGGAACAGACCTGAGGAGGACTCTGTGGCCAATTTTCCCCTGCTCCTGACCTCTGCCAACATGGACAGCACAACTAATGCCATTTTATGAGGTGAGCAGACACTCTCTGTGACCAAGTGGGTCACATATTAGTTCCCATCCTCTCATTATCATGCCCTGAAAGTCCTGTGCACTAAGTAGGCAAACAAAACAGATTTTTTCTTCCCCACTCCCACTGGCCTTTGTTAAGAAAAGAAAGCTTTAATTGTAACTGTGACTTAGTTCTCTCGTTATTCTGCCAAGGATCCCTAAAAGAACATGTCAGTGCTGGGTGATGAACATAAACCACCATCCACAGCTCCACTGAGGACTCAGTCAGAAGTGCTGAGTCCAGGACAAGGCTTAAGGGCTGCAAAAATGCTCAGCAAATATACAACCCAGGCACAACAGATGTGAATTGTGGAGAACAATATTCCCAGTCCAGGAAATCCCACACAAGATGTGGCAAGAGGAGGGGAGAAACTGTGGGTTTCAGATAAGCAGCAGATACCTCAAGCAAAATGCCAACCAGGCTTCACATTCTGGAATCACAGGAACAGGGACCTATAGCCAACAAACCTCAGAAAACATCCTGCTATGTGTCCAGGGATTTGGTGAAGCATTGGAAATTATTTGTTCAGTGGAAAGCAGACTCTATAAGGCCAAACATAATTGGCCTCCTGGAACATCTGGGAACATAAAAGAAGCAAATACTCTTCTGAACCAAGTTTACCCTGAAGCATCCCAAACTGAGCTGGCAAACCAGCAGGATCTGATAAGTGAACCAGCTACAGCAGAGCTAACCACAGAAAAGCTCATGAGGCAGGTACAACTACACACAGTATCTTAATTTCATTTGTTCCCAGATCTCAAAGGCACCCTTGTCACATGGCAGCTTGATGGCATGGGGAAGGAGGCAGTTCAGCTAGCCCTCATCTGTTTCATGCAAAATACTGCCTGCAATCCAAGTAGAAAGACATAAAGGAGGCTTCAGTGAACCATAACCCTTGTGTAATATCCTTGTCTGGAACATTATGTTCTCCAGCAAACATAAAAAGAGAATAGGTGAATTCCCAAACATTTCCCATCCAAAACTGCCCAGTCTACAGCTCCACCAGCCCATCCACAGGGCAATACGAACAAGCCACTGAGCACAGAAATCTCAGGATACCAGGCATCCTGCACAGGAAAATATGTCAGACAGTATCTGCTGCCACAGCAAAAACTGAACAAGAAGCAGAACTGCAGGCAGAATATTGGGCAACCATAAACCTTTTTAATATTCTGCGTTCCCTTATCCACAGCCTGGAGGTTTATGAGGGATGATTGCTAGGAGGTAAGGAAGATTCTGAAGCAGCTGCTCTAGGTGTTGCTATCTAAACCTAAAGGATGCAAACCCACTGCTGCTGGCAAAAGGTCAGCAGACTGGAAACTGGCCCAGCAGCTTCTATTAAGTACATGAACTAAGAGACTTTCAGACTACAATTTTTCAACATGAGGAGTACAAATTAGTTTTCTAAATGCAGACCTGCATAACTACATGGAATGAATGGCCTGGATGCCTGCAGGGCTGATGGAGGGTAGCACTGCAGATGACACAGAAGACATAAGTTTAAAATTCAGGGCAGCTACTGACTCCCTGAGTCACCTTGGTCTGCATACTTCAGGATCCAGCTCCCTGCTGAACAAAAAGATACTGATCCTGCCTCCCAGGGATGGGAGAATGCAATAAAGCTTAAAAGATCTCAGGATTTCTGCCATAAATCTCAAACTTAAGGCAGGCACAGTTGTTCACTATGTACAAAAGTCAGGCTTCTTTTATGAAGTGCCTAATACGGATGTGGAGGCAGGATGCAGTCAGTAACAAAAACACTGGCCTTCCCTGGAGACACAATGCTCAGATCAGGCGGCACTTTGAGATGGGGCTGGAGATAGCACCTATAGGTCTGCCCCAGCTTTGCATTCAGGTCTGGAAATAACCACTCTCGCAGTGCAAATGAGCAATTCAGCAGCACAGCCCTTGCCAGGGCACAGGTGATTCCCGGAAAAACGGACTATTAGCCAATTATTAAGTAGCGATGATTCTTTATTCACAGCGCTGGGTGCAAGGGGGATCTTTCCTCCTAACAAGCACACCCTATTGTAAAGTTAACAGTTATTTATAAGGGAGAACATACATATTCAATTAACAAAGGAGGGACTAGCCCAATTAGTT
>VYZU01024753.1:0-19167 GCA_013401355.1 Ceyx cyanopectus | reverse complement strand
GTCACGCCGACCTATGTGCATGAGACCCCCATAGACATACAGAAATGATACATGTTTTCCGTCGTAGGCTTTAGGCAAAGTACACAAGGAGCACCAGGTCACGTAGACCTATGTGCATGAGGCCCCATAGACATACAGAAACGATACATGTTTTCAGTAGTTTTTGTAACTCTTATTTCAATCCCCTTTCACAGGCAGTTCCCCCAGAGCCAGGCACGATGCTTCCAGAGAACCTACAAAAAGCCAATGGCTGGATTGTATGTTTTCCTAATTCAGAGGAAACCTGGCTGAGATCCGATTTCCCGCAGCATCTCTTGATGTTGGGGGAGGGGGGTGGGGTGGGAGGGTGGAAAAGGACAGATCCATTTATAGCTGAAAAGTCTGGCAGAGGGTTCAACATTGTGCAGAAAGGCTGGGAGCTGACAGTTCAGCACAGCCAGCTCCACCCAGCAGGAGAGGCAAGCTGGCGAGAGAGATGGGGTGTATTGAAACCATTTCCCTTCGGACAAGAGAGAGGTTGCTCCTCCACAGGCAGAGAAAATCACTCTACTCCTGTGTGAATTACAAAAAGTAGGGCAGCAGAAGACTAGCTCTGGAAAAACTGAAGAGAGGCTGAGCTGCAGCTATGTCCAGAAGCACCCACGAGTCAAAGAAGGTTTCAGGGCTCTGTGCCCTTCTTCTGAGCCCTGAATCACATCCACCCTCACAGAAAACCCGTACCCTGTCACTGGGACAGGGCTAGAGGTGACTCTCAGACAGGTTGCTGAGGCTGGAACTTGCCTTCACTAGGAGTAATGACAGCTCCCTCACCCCAACATATTTACATCAGGCAACACATAAGTAGATTTAGTAAAAAGCCCTTGCCAGCCCTCATGGAAAATACTGGCCCCTTATGACAGGGCACCAGTTTAAAGAATCAACACTCAAAGATCTGTGCTATGATGACTTCAGCTCCTCCCCAGGTTATCAGGTACAAGATAGAGACAGGAGGTATTTATTTAGCTAACACAATTTAGCTAACAATTGTGCATATTCACGTTAGAGTTAGGCAAAATAAGCACTTAATATGTGTAAGGGATCACAGAGATGATGAGGCTGTAAGAAGAGTAAATGCAGGCTAGACAAGGGAAGTATCAGCCCTATTGTACAGGCACTGACAACAAGAGCATCATAAAAAAAAAATATTCTGTACACCCGCATTTAAAATTTATAAATTCAAATAAACAGGTGCAGAAAGGGCCTGGGGGAAACAGAAAACCTATCAAACAAGACGAAACTTAAGAGCCTGGCTTGTTTAGCCTAGCCAAATGTAGGTAGAGAGCGGATAGGATTGCTCTATAAATATATCTATCACAAGAGACAAAACTGCTGAAGCAAAAGGATAATGCTGGCATGACAACAAGAGAATAAATGCACTGTGAACACATTTAGGCTGAGAATTAAGAGGGGAAGAAAAAAATAGCAACCATCAGAACAGGAAGCTTTCCAGCTTGAATTGCTGGTTTTAGGATGAAGTTTTATCAGTGCTCTGATGGGGTTAATAGGACACAGCACCTCTACCCACAGATATCCAAGAGGTCCTGTACGGTCCTGGTTTTGTCCCCAGCTGGTAATTAGGATGGGTTATTATTAAGACAGCTGCTTTCTTACAGCATATTTTGTTGAGTATCAGTCTAGTTTGAGAACCTAGAGCAAGCACGCAGCATTCCTTTGCCCTCTCATTCCCTAAGAGCTGCTCTCAAGTAATGACTTCCAGGCTCCAGATCAGCATAGGAGAATTGTGTGGATGCACAAAGATAAGCAAGAGCCACCAGGCAGCCTAGAAGGAATGCAGGTGTGGCAGCTAGCCGTGTAAACCACCTTCCAGGTACCTCTGCCCAAAAGCATCTGATGAGAGTGACTTTTTACAAGGGCATGTAGGGATAGGAAGAGGGGTAATAGCTTTAAACCAAAAGAAGGTAGATTTAAATTAGATGTAAGGAAGAGGTTCTGTACAGTGAGGCTGGTAAGGCACTGGAACAGGTTTCCCAGAGAAGCTGGGAAAACTCCATCCATGGGAGTGTTCAAGGCCAAGGATGGGGCTTTGAGCCACCTCGTCTACTAGTGTGAGGTGCCCCTGACCATGTCAGGTGTGTTGAACTAGATGATCTGTAAGGTCCCTTCCAACCCAAACCATTCTGTGATTCTATTCCCCATACCATTAGTGGCAGAAGTTGCTCTGTGCCACCCTCTGGATTCAGACCAGAGATGCTCTAAGCCCTCCTCTGCTACATAACAAAAGTAATCATATCATCATCAATTATCAACAAAGCAGTACCATTCCTGATCCCGAAACTGCTGCCTGGTAGGCTGGTGACTATTTAGCTGCTACAGTAGAACACATTGTTCAAATAATGAACATTAACTTTTTATTATGGAATAATGACGGAAAAAAAAGAGGGACGACGATTACACCCAACCAACTACATTTCAGAGATTAAAAAACGATAAAATTACCATCTTGTGACATTGCACAACCGAGGTCCGACCCCCTCCGCAGCACCGCGCACAGGAGAAATACCGAGACACACCACAGCTGCTGACACCCCCGCTGTCCGCCCGCTTCTGGTAACTGGCGCCCCCAGCTCCCACCGCCGCCGTCCCTTACCGGCCGCCGGCTTCGCCCCGCTGTTTACAGCCGGGCGGCGGGGCGGGATCTCGACGCTGCCCGCCCCCTCGGGTCGGATCCGCTCGGGAGTCGGCGTCCTTCGTCTGCTTAACGTTTCCTCCAAGTTTCCTCTGAAAACATCCCTGATAGGGTCCAGAGCTTGGGGATTTATTTTCCCCTACCCTTAGTACCAACACCACCACCCCCCTCCCCCCCCCCAAAAAAAAAAAAAAAGGTTAAAAGGACTGTCGTTTCACATCCATCATGCCCCCGACCGACCTCCCTCTTTGGGAGCCCAGGACCAACATACGCATTTGGTTATATGCTCGTTCAACAGATTAGCAGACTGGCAAAGAATGCGTTGTCCCAATATATATATTTTTTTTATTATTTTTTTTACAAAATCAAGAGTGATGTAGGACAGACATCACTTGACTACTGGTATGTTTCAAATGCTAATTTTGTCAAACCACTGAAATATTTGTGTCTGGCGCAAGTTCACCAACAGCTCTATTATCCCCTGCACGTGCTATGCAGCATTTGCAAATCCCCTTCAGCCAAAAGGTGAGCGCTTTGCACATAAACCATATGAGAAGAGTGACACAGTCTCAGAGTTGCCTGCTCTGTCAGCAAGAGGTCTGCTTCTGCTGTTACATCTTACATCCTGCTGCACTACATGCTAGGAACAGCTTTGACAGGTCCACAGACCAGTCTGGGTATCGTGGGGGTGACTGCTTACCTTCATAAATCCTCCTGTTTCCTCTAGACCCAGGGAGGCTGACCATGAAAGACATAATCCTGATCAGAAGGCCATGGCTGTCTCTGCACAGCAAATGGTAAATCAGAGGGCAGTGACAAGCACTATCACAGTGGTTTCCTCAGTCAGGGTACAGCCTTTCACTTTACTGAGGTATCTCCTTGCAGGGGAGATCACTGGATTAGAATTTGCTCCTTCCCTAGCAAGCAGCTCCTGAAGTCTGGATCCAGTCCCAGCTCCAGTTCTGCACTGGCTATGCTGAAATTTAATACCGCTGTTTGCAACGAACCTCCCTAAACAGCAGGTGCAACAGACATGCTTTTTCCTCTGCTAAATTAAACCCAGAGTGATTAAACCTTCTATTAGAGCTTTTAAAATCTTACACAGTAACTGCTGAAAGTGGGACCACAGGGGCCAAGGTGTTACACACAGTTCAGATGAAACAGGGACATGACTGGCCTCTTGCCATCATACATGGCCTCCACTTACAGCTCAGAGACTCAAGGTTCCCAATAAATACCAGATGGTTACTGTGCAAAAAAAAAAATCAAATTCAAAATTAGGAAAGGGTCTGAGTTTGTATAAGGGAGCCAAAAAAAAGCCCCAAACCAACCCACAAAAAACCAAAACAAAACACCAACCCAAAAAAACACCAAGAAAAACACCAGCAATAAGAAACTGCCAATGCTCTTTAGTCCTCTGAATAAAAAAAGCTCCATTTAGACAACTCAGCAATGCTGGCAGGACAGATTGTCAGGCTGCCACGCTGGCCTTCCACCCAGTAACCCTGCTGATTATGGAGCTGGTGTAACAAAACAGTGAGCAAATCCCAGTCCCTTAGGATCGCCATGTCTTTGTCTGTGTCTGTACCTCAGGTCCCTCTGCTGGCAGTCAGACAGATAAGATTTTCAGATTTTCTCTGGAAACTCATAACTGACGGATGAACTGTTTCCAAATAAAATATTAGCCATCACAGAGGAAATTCTGCAGAGGCTCCTGAGCCTTCAATAATTTCTTTGGAAACTGGACCAGGGAGGATGAGGGAGCCGCCAGGTCACACTTCATCCCTTACTCAGAGCAACAGCACTGGTGGAGCAAAGGGTGTTCCGTGCTAGCTGTGAAATAGCATCTCTGCCTCTGATACTGCTTGTGTAATCTCCACCAAGTCAGCTGTGTGTGTGCCTCGGTCTGTTATAGTGCTAGAGACACCTGGTGCTAGAAGCACAGATGAGCCCTAAGCATGGAAAGGGCGCCTTAGGGCCAGATTTATGGCTTGATCCTTAGGGAAGCCTGAACTTCTGCCATTTTATGTTAAGTCTAAATGAAATGGCTGGTGCCTAGGAACAAAACCTGAGAGGGCTTTGAGGACAGTGATCTTTTACATGAGCAGATTTGCAATGGAGATAAAACAGGCCAGGCTGATGAATGTCAAGTCCTTGTCCCTTGACCACCTAAGTGTTTCTCTGAGCTAGCAGTACTTCCTGACTGCAGATGTGAAAGAGGGTGGTGTTTGGGCACTGGCCATCTCTTGAAAGACTGGATTAACAGTTAGTTTGGAAGGAGGTTATTTCCAACTCACACATTCCAGAGTGCTTGTGTACAGTCAAAAGGCTACAAAATTATGCATATTACAAAAATCTGTGAGTTGTGTGACTGGACCTAAGGCACATATGGAGTCAACACTGTCACCCCAGTAATACAGCCCAGAATAGATTCATTATTACAGAAACAAAGGCACATGAATCAGAAAGACTTTGCCAATTCAGCCTTTTCCTCAGCCTAGACTTTTCTTTGCTCTGAGGTACACAGTTGAAGGGAGGAAAAAAACCGAAACAGCCTTATGAACAATCTCAGGGAGCAGAGAGGCCTCCTACAGCATGTTCTTTCCTGTTTCTCTGGGATACCATATGACAGCACTAATTCATCCGGCCTGCCTTTCCCATTGGCAGTATATGTCTTTGGAAGAGAAACTGGAGTCAGATGGTGCACATGGGTGAAAGGAAAGGCTCAAGTCCTTGATTTGGTAACCCAGAGGGCAGAGTTCTGGGCAGCCACTGGCTTGGTGCTTTGCAGGGAGCACAGCCTCTTCTCCTGACTTTGGTTTACTTTGTTGTTTGGTTTCGTTTGGTTGGTTTTGGTTTGGTTTAGGGATTTTTTTTTGTGGTTTTGTTTTGTTGTTGTTTATTTTTCTTGATTGTTTCTTTCTTTTTAGAGTCCTTTGTGTTTATATTTGTCACTATTTGGTGAAAATGTTCCAGTTGTGGCAAAAGGTGATTTTGGGCGCATGTTTCTCCCGGACATAATGAGTGCTCCAAAGCCATGCTGGTGGGAGAAGGCATAACCAGAGCGGCGGGTGCTGGTCCGACGCAGGCGTCTCTTGGGTGAGGGGGGAGGTGGCCGCTTTTTTGCTTCTTTGATCTTGAGCAGGATCTGAAATCAGAAAATAAGGTGGGAAAAGTAGGCAGTGCATTATTATTCACAATCGGAGTGAAAGAGGAGCAAAGAAAGAGAAACAGAAGCAGGGGCCCAAAGCCAAAAATGACTGACAAAACAGAGGGGTGGCAGGAGTGGTCACAGAGCAGGAACTGAACTGTCAGTGCAGGATGGCAGTCTGGTAAAAGCAAAAGGCAATCTTATTCTAGGAGTGTCATATGTAAGTTATGGGAGGGAATGATTTCAGTGTATTATTCCTCAACAGCTCTGTGGTGCCTTGGCTGGGATATTACTGTGGCTTTTTTAGACACTGAAGTCGAATAACCCAAGATGTTCAAGTAATCTCAACAGTAGTCAAAAGTCCAGAAAACAGACTAGGAAACTGTCTTACTTAATCTAGAAAACAAGACTACAGAAGTGGATGTCCTTTAGATGAGAATGGTGATCCATAGGTTCTCATATTCCTTGGCACAAGGGACTGAAATAATGCACTTGAAGGCAGTGGGCTCTCTGCTCCCACTTGGCGACCAAGATCATCTAAGGACAAACACCTTTTCAGAAAGCATCTGTCATAGGATCATTCTAGGTTGGAGAATACTTTCAAGATCATTGAGTCCAACCATTAACCAGCACTGCCAAGTTCACCACTAACCCATGTCCCTCAGCACCACATCTATGGGCATTTTACATACCTACAGGGTTGGTGACTCTACCACTTCCCTGGGCAGCCTGTTCTAGTGTTTACAATCTTTTTGTTGAATATTTTTTTCCTAATATCCAACCTAAATCTCCCCCAGCACTGTTTGAGTTTGTTCTTGTCCTGTCACTTGTTACTTGTGAGAAGAGACCATCCCCACCTTGCTACAACGTCCTGTCATGTAGTTGTAGAGAACAGTAAGGTCTCCCTTCAGTCTCCATTTCTCAAGGCTAAACAATCCTAGTTCCCTCAGCTGCTTTTCAGAAGACATATTCTTTAGACCCCTCTCCAGTTTTGTTGCCCTTCTTTGAACACACTTCTGTCCCTCAATGTCCTTCTTGTAGTGAGGAGCCCAAAACTTACCTAGTACTCAAGGTGTGGCATCACCAGTGTGGAGCACAGAGGCACCATCACATCCCTAGTCCTGCTGGCCACACTATTTCTGATACAGACCAGGATGCCATTGACCTTCTTGGCCACCTGGGCACACTGCTGGCTCATATTCAGCTGTCTGTCGACCAGCACCCCCACGTCCTTTTCCACCAGGTAGCTTTCCAGACACTGTACCCCAAGCCCATAATGTTGGCTGGGGTTGTTGTGACCCAAGTGCATGACCCAGAACTTGGCTTTGTTTAACCTCATCCCATTGGCCTCAGCTCAATGATTCATCCTGTCCAGATCCCTCTGTAGAGCCTCCCCATCTTCAAGCAGATGAACACACACCCACCAAACTTGGTGTCATCTGCAAACTTACTGAGGGTGCCCTTCATCCCCCTCATCCAGATCATTGATAAGGATATTGAACAGAACTGGCCTCAATACTGAGCCCTGGGGAACACCATTTGTTATCAGTTGCCAACTGGATTTAACTCCATTCACTACCATTCTTTGGGCCCAGCCGTGCCACTGTTTTTTTTACCCAGTAAAGACTCCACCTGTCCAAGCCATGAGCAATTTTTCCAGGATAATACTATGGGAAACAGTGTCAGAGGCTTGATTAAAGTCCAGGTAGACACAGCCACAGCTTCTCCTTCATCCACTAAGCAGGTCACCTTGTCATAGGAGATCAGGTTAGTTAAGCAGGACCTGCCTTTCATAAACTCATGCTGACTGGGCCTGAATACCTAGTCATCCTGTGTGTGCCATATGATGGCACTCAAGTTTATTTGCTCCATAACCCTCTCTGGAATCAAGGTCAGTGAAGATACATTTAGTTGGGCTATTGAGCCATCACCTTTTTGAGGGGATAAGCTCTAATACCTATGTGACCATTCTCAGGCACTTCCATGGTTTCTAATCCATTAATATCCCTTGCATCTTTGCTGCTGCATGGCTTTCCATCCTCTACCTCTACTGAGGTGGAAGACTGAAGGACCTTAGTAATACACCATCCCTCAAACATTGCTGTGCTGCTGTTAGGCTTATCTCTAGCAAGCCTAGTTTTATTCTTTTACCCCTTCAAATCTAGTTTCAATTCTTTTGATCACAGAATCATAGAATGGTAGTGTAGTTGGAATGGACCTCTGAAGACTCTGAAGAGTCCAATCCCCTGCCAGAACAGGATCACCCAGGGTAGGCCACGCAGGAACAGACCCAGGCAGAACTGTACCAAGCTAGGACATTTCCTAGTGACATCCTTAACCCATGCTCCAGGGAGACAGCAGACTTCCCAGTGAGAAGAGTCTGTCCATCATATTGGACCCTCTGTTCCTCTCAGAAGGATGATGCTTACATCTATAACTCTTTTTTTTTCTTGTGGGTGTGGTTGCAATATGAGCAGTAGGTCTTTCTGATGGTGGACAATCTCCATGAGCACTGTTAACTCCTGTGCAAAGATCCTTTACCCGTTTTGGGACAAGTGTACCCCATTTGTCATCAGGAGGCCTGTTGTCATGTAAAACAACTCATTATCAAAGTCCTGTCAAAGGCAGGAGGTCAGTAGTGAGTGCCAGTAGCTTGGCAGAATCCCCAGCCACTGGACCCCTGTCATTTCTCCTTGGCCTCTCTAAGCATCAGTTCTATAAGTTTCTCTCTTAATGACAGCTCGGGACTCCATAGAGAAGGAAATCCAAACTGCTTCTTTCCTAGAAGAGGTAGAAAAGTAAAGTGATTTTGCACTAGAGCGAGATGCTCTGAAGCTGGGATTCTGGGCCACAGCTGTGTTGAACTTCTGCTCAACGGAAAGGTAAACTCGGTCAGTTTTTTTAGATCTTAACTGTCTTCAACTGTGTCCTGAGGATTTTACTTCCTAGCATTCTTCTCTAACGTCCATCCACCCCGTCTGCGAGGTCTGAGAGTGCCTCTTAACTCTTCAACAGTCCTGGAGCACCCGGGAAGCTTCACAGACACCCCAGTTATGACCAGGACAGAGCAGCGTGCCCTTGGGGCTGTGCTGTCGCAGCTGAGTGCAGGAAGAGGAATGAAGCACCAGGTGGCAGCAGAATTCAGCAGATGCTCCTGTTTGAAAGCTCGCCTAGGGGGTTGTGTGTGCGCTGATCCCCGGTAAGGGTCCAGCTATAGAGAGCTGTGTGCTCACTACCCACTGCATCTCTCCCAGCCTCTTGTCCTAAGGACCTCATCTTCATATTCCTGGGGAAGGGAGGTCATCTGTTTTCAGACAATATGTATAACCATCGGCCACAAATGAAGTAAATTCTGAAGTTAAAAATAAATAAAAATCCCCATCAAACACATACTCCTGGGTGAAGGGCTGTGGTCTGCCAGGCTAAAAACTGTACAGCAGCAGAGCAGTAGAAACATGCCACTCCTTTGCACTGAGCTGCAGCACTTAAACCCTGTGATAAAAATAGCACAGCTTCCTCGCTTCAGTGCAATCTAATCACAGCCTTGGTCCCAGCTGCAGATGAACGGTGCCAAAACCCAAATTCTATTGTCCTTCTCAAGGGACTGGGTGACAGAGAGATGGCAGCACTTGCACCTACAGGGACATACACCCTAAGCAATGCCTAGCCCATGCAACATGGCTCTACAGTAAGCTTAGGTGGCAGCAAGCCGGATTTCTGGTTTAACAACCTATCATCCTTACTTTATCACTGGGAGTTGGCTTTAACTGAGCCTTCAGGAATCGAAAGCCAACTACAGGCAGCACACAGAGGGTAATGCTGAGGAAGATTGCTAGCCACACATTTGGTTGGCTGAGGGTGTTTCGAGCTGTACCTGAAAAACAAAAGCAGTATTAAAACTAACAGATGCACCTCCCACCATCATTCACCTGAACCTTCCACCCTCTGTGAACAAACACTGGGTGAATAGACCAAAAGATAAAGCACATACCACATTCAACAGTGAAATGAATTAGCTGTGGAGAGGACAGCAACACCGGCATCACTGTCGGAGATGAGCAAAACAAAATGTGACATCTACACACAAATGTAGCAACAGCTCAGGGAGACAAGAATGTCAGTGTGAATGCCTTAGCTCTTTACAAAAAATCAAATAAATTCAAAGGATTGTTATCAACATTCGGCAGACCTTCAGCATCAGCCCAGACCTCTCCTTTTGCCAGGACTGCGTTACGAAAGAAGGCATATTGTTTTCTCATTTTCCAGACCATTCCTGAAGCATATGGATCACTGACAGTGATCTGCACAGCAGATTATAGGATCATGCTCCTTTACAAGAGGAATGTGCATTGCTTAGAGTTGTTTGCACTGATAGCGTGGCCTAATGGGTGAACTGGCAGAGACAGTGAGTGCCATATGCTGGCATGACACGGCCACCTTTGAAATCAAAGGTCTCACTTCTGGCTCCTCCACAGCTGAAGGAATGTAAGATATAACAGTCTGCAAAACCCTCATTACACAGCTTAATGATGCTGTTGTTGGCACTAAAGTTGTTGAATGTTTTCTTTTCAGTTGGCCAAATTCTGCTGTAATCCAACTCCACTGAAATTAAAGTAAATTTTCTGAGTCCAGATTAGAAACACTTTTCTTAAAAATGGTTTCAGACTGAAACCTTATTAAGTGGCCCATAGCACTATAGCTAACTTGACTTACGTAGTACCAACACAGTAGCAGATAAAGATACCACTGGCAAGTGAGTTACCGGTTGTCTTTGGAAACTGAACAGACACTTCATAGTTTCTCAGCATCTTCTGATGCTAAAAGCCATCTTAAGTGGATGTGACCATCTGCTTGGAAAGTATGTTGCAACAGCTGACCTGCATCTCAGATAGATCTAAAATGTCCAAGCACCTTTGTAGTGATGGGCAGAAAAAATCTCAGTTTAACAATCATTCAGAAATAAAGAAAGGCATTGATTAATACATTTATCTGAGACTTGAAAAATAAAAGCCTTTGTATTTCAGTAGTAGTGTCTCATCGCAGTTCTGTATCAATATTGGCTATGAATGCACAGAGCTATTAAAAACTTCTGAATAACTTTGCTAAGCTTTTATCTCCCTCCTGTTCAAACTCAAAGGAGACATACTCATTTTCTATGTTACTTCACTTTTTGCACATGTTCAGAAACCTGCTGAGTAACTCCAAAGACCATCATGAGAAATTTTTTTTGTTGTTGGAAATTTGCCACTTAACCCGGCTGGAAGCTCACCATAGCCACATGGCATTTTTCTCATGTTTAACTGAATGTTGTACTTCTGTGCTTTCCTATACCAACGGGTTAACAGATATACTAAAAAACAGGCATCCTTCTGAAAACAAAACAAAACAAAACAAAACTACAAAAACCAAAAATGCCTTTAGATATCTGTAAGAACTGGACACCTGGAAACAGCATATAGAAAAGCAGCAGAAAGCATTCTAGCCTGCTTAGTAAGTTTATCTGAACGACCATTCCTGTGGGTGCATATGAATGTGCATTCTTATCCAAGGGAGTGAATGTGGCACAAGTTCACCTGGATGGGTGGGATTCAAATACATTCCCAGCAGGCCTCAATAATAAAAATAACCTGACATTTCTTGTAGAAAAGACAATCAATATATTCTTGCTTCTAGAGGGGCAACAGCAACTACTAGAAATAGCAGATTTAAGACACACAGGAAGTCCACTTTGAGTGCAATCCAGATTTGACCCCAGGCTTACCAATGAAGGGAAAGGAGGCTGTGAAGATCAGGTACATGCCATCACTATACATGGTAAAGGTGATAGCAAAGTAAACAGAAAGGCTGCCCCAGATGAAGAACTGGTTCACAACTGTCCAGTAAGAGGTATCCAAGCCAATCTGAAAGAATGGAGCAATAAAACTATTGTCAGTGCCTTAATTATTTAGCAGATCTGTGCTGGACACAGCTTGTTCTCTGCTTTGTATACCTGCCCCTGAGACTGTTATACATTCAAGTCTCAGAAATCCCAAGCCACACATCACAGGATGTTGAGAGACTATTCAGGGTGTTACTACATTTGCTCTGTTGTTTCCCTCTTCTCAAGCATGCACTTTTCCATGCAGTACTGGAAACAGGTTACCTAGTTCAAGTGAGCCATGCTTATGTCCCTAACACCAAGATGTCATCTAGCATTGAAAATTAGGAGAAGGAGCCTACAAGACCACAAACAGAAGAAACTATTATCTAGGGAGGTGTGACTAACTGGTTTTATTTTAAGCAATTTCTCTCATGCTTTTAGTACCACCTGAATTTTGTACCACCAAAGTCCTAGCTATTTTTGCAGTAAGTGCAGGCCTAGCATCTGCATCATGCATGGATCCAGGCTGCATGATGGAGAACCTATAAATAACTACCTAATAGAAGACATACCATCCTGTACTTCAAAACCTTCCATGAAACTGTAATGAGTTGTTCTTTCTTCACAGCCTTAACTGTCTTGACTGCTATGACTTCAAACTTCCTGAGGCAAAGACTCTGCTTTTATGTCACTCTGATCTTTCATAACATAACAAATCTGCTTCTCTGTTGAACTTATAGAGTCATTCGGTGTCAAGAGATTTTATTTTGTAAGAATGCAAGATGTAGAAGCAAATAAAATGTTAAGATCCCAAGTGGTCCTCCAGAAGCTGTCTTCATAAAACAACAGCTAATTGTTAAATTTATTACCTAGGATTACTTACCTGGACAGACACTACAATCAGTAAGCAGGTTTGGGCCATCAGTGCGAAGGACTGGTAGTCAGCAATGGCCTTCCCATCACTTCTCATTGTATTGTACATGGCCCCATATGGGATGAAGAAGAGAATGAGGGAACTGTAGATCCCTTGTAACATGCATGTGACAAACACCATTTTGTTAAAATAGAGGTTTTGCTGGCCAGGCACATACAGTTGAGGAAACAGAATGCTCCAACGATCATCCACATCCTGAAAGTAGAAGAGGAGATGGTCAAATTTGCTCCCACCTATCGAACTGATTGCACAAGACCCCTTAGGGTTGTCATGTCCTTATGATGTGCACTTCCATGAGAAAAGACTTAACACACAATTCACTCAGTTGTTCTGACTAGCATGCCACATCCCAGGGTCACATAAACATATTTATCATGCTAAATTTCCCCTTTCTTGTGCTGAGAAATCTGACAAGTTCTGCAAAAAAACATAAGGTACACTTCATCTTAAGAAGACTGCATGGTCAGTCTGATCTCCAGATAGTTGCCTGAAAGCTAAGGGATAGAGAGTACCTCTCATGGTCCTCACACAGTCAAGGTTGTCTGACATGGAATCCTTAAGTGTCTAGATCTAAAACTGTGGACCAAATAAGAACAGCAAGTTCCTACTTATTTAACCTGTAAGAGACACATAAAAACAGTTTTATTGCTCCTGTGTCTTGCTGAACAGTAGTAATGAGCTAGAAATGCAAGACTACAGTGAAAATATTTCCACTAGAAAGGATGAACCTAGAAAACCTGTTTTCAGAGACCTGGTTCATTCACTGTTGTGTGTGGTCATTCATATTTGTCAGTCTTCAGGACCACAGCTAGTAAGATGTGGCTTCTTCAGGGGAGTGTCGCAATGGCAGCTTTTACTGTTGTCAACAGACTAACCTGAAAGTCTCCTCACACTCTGAAACCCACAGGTCAAACCAGGATAATACACCATCTCCTCTCTGGTGAGTCCTTTTCATGTGGTTAGGAAACTATTTCAAGGGCTGCCACAACAGGTAGCCAAAAAGTCATCTGATTTTATTTTGTGCAGCAAGCTCAAAGCACCTGGAGATAAAACCCCCATAAAAAAATTCCATGTGGTGATAGAAACTGATATACCTGATCGAAGAGGCTCATTCCTAGCACCGGGAGTGAGGTATATACCAAGTTGTAAAGCGTAATGAACCATTCATCATAGACAGTCTGAAAAAAAGAAAAACAATGCATAAAGTTAGCAAAAAAAGCCACATCTTTTTCTGAAAGTATACACAATTAAATGCTGGAACATCCTGGTTGGAGATGCCAGATGGGAATAGTGCTCCAAGGTGGGCAGCCAGTAGGCAGAGGCCCTGCCTGTACCCTTGCACCTTCAGCCCGGGGCTAACTCTTGCACAGTGTGTATCTGTGCTTCCCTGGCACTTGGCTGGGTGGAGATTGGTTTGGTTTAGGCTAACGGCAGATTTTTTCAGGGCAAGGGATTTGCTCCTTATGCAAGCTGCCTGAAGCACACCTGGGGTTAAAATACTTGATCATTTTTTTGGTCAGTGTGGCACAGATCTGTGTAAGACCTATGCTTGCATTATCAGCATATTGTAAGCAGAGGTCTGGAGCAGCATGACTATGAAGAAAGGCTGGAAGTATTAGGGTTGTTCAGCCCAGAGAATAGAAGGTTCTGGAGAGACCATATTGTGGCATTTCAGTACTTAAAGGGGCCTATAATAAAGGTGGGGATAATCATTTCAGCAGAGCCTGTTGTGACAGGACAAGGCATGATGGTTTTAAAATACAAGAGGGTAGATTTAGATGAGATGTAAGGAATCACAGAATCATAGAATGTTTAGGGCTGTAAGGGACCTCCAAAGGTCATCTAGTCCAGCTCCCCTGCAGTGAGCAGGGACACCCTTAACTAGACCAGGCTGCTCAGAAGTCACTTTTCACCATGAGGGTGACCCTGGTCCAGGTTGCACAGAGAGGTGGTTGATGCCCCATCCCTAGAAACATTCAAGGCCAGTTTGGACAGGGTTCTGAGCAACCTTCTCTAGTTGTAGATGTCCCTGCTCCCAGCAGGGCTATTGGACTAAATAACCTCTAAAAGTCTTTTTAGATCCAAACCATTCTATGGTCAGGCCTCTGTATATTCTGCATTCTTGTTTGATGGCTGTCGTCACTTTGATCACTTGCAAAAATCCCACAAAGGACCTGTGTGCTTCATAATACACCTAAATGTCTTCATGCATCTGTCCTCTGCCAGCAGCACAATGAAGGCAGAATACCAGCTTTATATTCATACAGCTGAAGAAGACAGACCTGTGTCACTCATCAGTGATATGGGGGGAATGGTTTCATTTATTTACTTTAATATATTTCTAGGTACTTGGCTTGAATATGCCAGATGTCACCACAAGAAAACAGAAGCTGGACCTACCTGTGCTGAGAAGCCAGAGAAGAAGCCATACCAGAAATGCACTAACGTGAAGGCAAAATTCTTATAGAAGAAGTATTTGAGAAACTTGCACATGCGGATGTAAGACCACCGGCCATGGACCAAGAGCAGGCGCTGCAGATAACGGAACTGTGCAAAGGAGAAGTCACTGGACAAGACAGCCTGCATGCCTTCCTGGCCACTGATACCAACGCCAATGTGGGCAGCTGCAACAGGAAAGTTATGGATCCCTTCATCACAATGGAAGTTTTAATTATACCATTTTTTAAATTAGTGCCCTGCACTCAGACACTCTATTAATTCCTTCACAGCTGTCATAAAAAGGCATATATAAATTTATTTTTAAAAAAGGAAAACTATTTTGTGGCACTCATTTTTTCAGCACCATTATGATTTGGGCTGTGTTGATACATTTCTAGTAACTAGGCTTTTATTTGTTGAATGAAATTACACCCATGAAATTGTCACCCTCAGTGACAATTCATGTTTTCTTTCTGAATATATTCCAACAGTATAAATGCTGTTGTCCATACCAGCTGCTGTTACAAAAAAAAAATAATAATTTGACATGGGACTTATATTTATATGCATTTAATGTCCTTCTAGAAGCCTTAAAGCATCACTCCAGACAAGCAAAATCTTCAAACCCCTTACAGATATGTCAGACACAGTGCTATGAGGCAGATTGTAGCCTTTTTATGTTTCCTGGACTTTATTAGGTCAATCAAATAATTAAGTAGAAGAGTCACTTATTTTTTTAATAGTAACTTGGGTTTATTAAATGTGGACGTAAGTTTAATGTGACAGCTACTTATACAGCTTTTGTTAATGAGAATAATCTTGATGGCTGGAGGTTTGTTAGATTCAGAGGTTTCCATGGAACAGTGGGTTGATAAAATCCCAAAGTCCCAACCCTCTCTTGGGGAAAGTGGGTTAGTTTCTAATTATCATGTGCACTTTAGCTTTTCTTATCCTTTCTTTACTGACTGCCTGACTTATCTCCCTTGAAGCTCCCTACTTAGCCTTTTCTTTCTTAATTAAAAGGCTCCAGTTAATCAATTCCTTCAAATTAACACAAGGAAGATTTGCAATAGGCTAATAATCATAATTTAATTATACCTAGTTGGGGGATTTTTTTTTCTCATAAATTCACTGAGGTAATGCAGCATCAAATGATGCTCAAGGACAAAGGGACCTAGAAGCCAGTAATTTATAACTCAACAGAGACAACTGACAAATGTCCCTGACACATGGAAACGAAAAAAAAAATCACGTAACATTATACAGACAATTTACAGGCATGAACATTTTCTTTCTGCTTTGCAAACAGAAAATCCTGTTTGTTCTTTGTATTGCCCTTGTGACGGTAGCCATCCAGACACAGGTGGACATGTCACAGCCCCAGTGGGCTTTTGTCTGGTCTAAGGCTGAAGCGGAGAATTAGGCAATAACCGCAGCCTTAGCTTCTTGTGATTCTGGTTGGGGTACAGCAAAGGTGCTGCCTGTGTCCCCTGTAAGGCAGGAAACATGTGTAGTCTGCAGTGACAGTAGCCTGGAGAAACCTGCACAAACTTGGTACACATCCATTTAATGACACAAAGAAGGTGGTACAGAAGGCACTCAGATACATGTTCCTGCTGATATGCCACCTCATATAGCAAATCCATCCATGAGTCAGTTAGATAGAGCATGCCAGCTGTCAGCCATCACTCACTTTTGATCATGCTGACATCATTGGCACCATCTCCAATTGCCAGGGTCACAGCCTTCTTGTACTTCTTCACCAGCTCTACCACCTGAGCCTTCTGCAGCGGAGTCACTCGGCAGCAGATCACCACTTTGCACATGCAGGCTGTTCTCACCAGCTCAAGCTCCAGATTCCCTTCCAGCGCATAAGCCTGAGAAGAAGGAGATAATAAATGGGTTGTTCAGGTAAGACTAGCAGCAAATCGTGGCCTGTCAAAGAGGATGCAGCAGGAGGGGAATGAGAACTGAGCTAGTTCTACCATTCAGCAGAAGGAAGTTATGAGGTAGCCCAGGTAAATCTGTCTATTCAGTCATGGGAAGCATCCACACAGCATACACCTGCAAGTGTGCACCTTGGATGCACCACAGCTGGATATTCACAACAGTTGCTCTGGCTGATGTACCTTGTCAGTGCAGTAGAATTGTCAAACAACAAAATCACTAAAATTATGAAGCTGCTGCTGGGCCAGAGAAAACCTTACATATTTCCATGCAAGAGAATCTCTGCTTATCCCTCTTAAATTATTTTTTAAGCTGTGGGAGATCTGTATTATAAATAGAAGATATTTCAATTGGGGAGTACTTAATTAAAAAACAAACAGGAAAAACTGAGCTCAGGTGGGCATGACAAAGCATAACACAAAGCCAGGGAGAAGGCAACTTTGATTTGAGTGCTGACCTTTTAAATCAGTCAGCTGTATTATTTCTGTTTGGGAAGCACAAGGATAATTGGATGTGTAGTCACAGAATCACAGAATCACAGAAATTAGGGGCTGGAAGGGACCTAGAAGATCATCTAGTCCAACCCCCCTGCCTGAGCAGGATCACCTAGACCAAGTCACTCAGGAACAGATCCAGGCGGGTNCCTAATCATCTTGGTGGCCCTACGTTGGACTCTCTCCAGCAATTCTCTATCTTTTTTGAACTGAGGTGTCCAAAACTGGACACAGTACTCGAGGTGGGGTCTCACCAGTGCAGAGTAGAGGGGGAGGAGAACCTCTCTTGACCTACTGGCCAACTAGTCAACCCTCCAGCTCTGTGTGAGGAGGAGGGAACAGTGCTAGCTTTCATATGTCTTTCAGATCATGCTTTTTGGCTCTGTTCTTTGATGTCTCTTCTCAGTAGACATGCATGGAAATAATCCACAGGTTTTTCTCCTCCTCAGAGCCCTTACAGCAGGCCCACTGCCCTTCCTGCACAAAGCAAGAAATCCTTAGGACAGATACTCTTTCTTATAGAAACAGAGAGCTGTGAGTCACCAGTGCCCACACTTCTCTCCATCAGTGGCAGGCAGGCTTGATCAACAGGAGAGACCTTTCATGGTTCAGCTCTAGTCCATGAAGTAAGAGAAGGCCTTTGCCACTAAATCCTCACTGCGCATCACTAGCAAAATGTTACCGCAGAGTAAATTAATGGTGCTGCGCACAAATCAACTACTATGTTGATGCCAATACAGATGTTGATGTCCTTCTGTTCACTCAATTTAAGCAAGACCACATGCATGCATAGCCCCATTGATGCCATCTCATCCATCTGCATGAAGGGATATGGCAGTGAAAAGAAGCTGTGGATGAGTGGAACAGGATCAGCACTATTTACTGTTGTTCAAGCTCTAGAATAATAGAAACATTCTGGTTGGAAGAGACCTTCAAGATCAAGTCCGACTATTAACCTAGGTGTCACCACTAAACTATGTCCCCAGGTACCACATCTACACATAAAGTGCCTCCAGGGATGGTGACTTCACCACTTCTCTGGGCAACCTGTTCCAGGGCTTGACAACCCATTCAGTGAAATTTTCCCAATATCCAATATAAACTTCCCCTGGCACAACTTGAGGCCATTTCCTTTTGTCTTCTTGACTTTACTGGGAGAAGAGATTGACCCCAACCTCGCTACAACCTCCTTTGACACAGTTTTAAATTAGAAAGGAGATGATTTAGATTAGAAATAAAGAAGTTCTTTACCAAGAGAGTGGTGGAGCACTGGAACAGATTACCCAGGGATGTGGTGAAGGCCCCATCCCTAGAGACATTCAAGGTGAGGCTTGACGAGACTTTGAGCAACCTGCTCTAGTTGCAGAAATCCTTGCTCGCAGCAGGGGCATTGGACTAGGTGACCTCTACAGGTTTCTTTAACCCAAACATTTATATGATTCTATTATTCTATACTTGTAGAGAATGATGTCTTGCCTGAGCATAGAAATAAATAAATAACAAGTAGTTTTGTCCTGTATGTTCCTATCACATTAAGTTCTCCAGAAAGCTCAGTTCTAACATGATTCCAAACTTTCCTTACCAGGCTGTGGCCAGTGATAACCAGACCATACACCCCATTTGCTTGTTCATCAGGTAAAATTTCTTGTTTTTTTG
>VYZU01024752.1:0-45841 GCA_013401355.1 Ceyx cyanopectus | reverse complement strand
TTTTTTGTTTGTGTTTTGTTTTTTGTTGTTGTAATAAAAGGTTTTAGTTTTTTTCATAGAAGTTTCAATAATGATAAAAGTGCATGTCCTGAAATCCAACTGGCATCTGCTATTTTGTTGTTGTTGTTCTCTGTATCTAAGAGGCCACTCTATACAGCTGAGGGAAGAAGGAGGAAGGTGCTGGGCACTGTAATGAAACCGCAGACTTTGCTTTAAGCAGCTGCAGGCTGATGAGTGCCCAGGCAGAACATAACACCATGTTAGTGGTGGCTGTAGAGTAAAATAAATACAGGATTGTGTATCGATAAAAGTATTATAATGGCAATGATTTTATTTGTTTGACCCCCTTAATTTTCAGACAAGCCATGAAGCAAGAAGGAAGCACTCATGAAGTGAAATTCAAAGGATAGTTTGTCTTCCCCTAAAGTCTAATGGATTAGAGGGGATTGTAAAATTTAAATTTAACTTAAATTTATTGGAAAAGCACAGCACTTCAGATATGAGAATTTATGTTTTTTGACAGTTTTGTAACTAAAAAAGCAAACTTAACACAACAACAACAAAATAAAAGCAGCTGAATGAGTGACAAAACTGTGTTGGTTGGAGCCACCATTATACCATTATCCATTATACGGATAAAGGTTGACACCCCCAGGGCCTGCCATGACCTGCCAGAATGAGTCATCCAGTTAGTGTAATGCAGAGAGGCCCTGAGGAAGGAAAAGTCAGGGGCTGGAGGAGTCATCTTGATCAAAGCACCTTTAGACCCTCTTTGAATGTAAGATTGAAATCCAGTAAAATACTTACATGGCATTGCATTTGATCTCCAGTTATGAAACTGTTGAACAACCCAAAAGCTCAGAGGCAGCCTTTTCTAAAAAAGTGTCTTTGTTTATTTTTTTTAGTTTTATCATTGTATTCCTTAAAAGAATTATTGACCCAAAATGTGGAGTGATTGTGGTGGCTCTCAAAAAGTATTAGACAAGGTTGCCTGACAGCAACAAAATCTGTTTCTGCTGTGTCTGTTTCCCTCTAATGTACCTTCAGAAGTACTTCATGTCCTATGATGAAGCCTGAAGGAATGGTAAAAACATAGCAACTGCAAAAATGCATTCAAGGGAAGCATATGTTCCTATTAGTATCGTAAAAAGAGATTATTCCTTATATAAACAGAGCATTTTCATTTTCTCCAATTTCTCCACCTAGAGGAGAAAGAAAACGAAGTGGAGAGATGTTTTATCCCTCCACTGCTCTTTTTATTAATTTGCAAAGCTGTGGCTTTATAACAGTAACTGTTGGTAAGGTAGTCCTCAGTATTTTGTTATTTTATGGCATTATTTAAAATATAAAAGCATGCTGGTAAACTTTTCTTTTTGGTTTGTCAGACTCTGCATTGCAGACAAATAGTGAACAACACCATAGAAAGCAAACTGTAGAACAGGAAAAATAATATCTGAAGTAATTTTCAGTGGTCATAAACCAAATAGTTTTGGTTGGAAAACAATCAAAATAATTGAGACATTCACAGTATGTAATAGTTAAAGCATTCATATTTTCTCCAAGTTCAATTTTTATTTGCTAATGTCTGCTATTTTCCTTTCTGTCATATTTGTGTCCATAAGATGGTGGTGTAAATAAAGGGCATGAAGAAACTTCATAGAAAAACATCTCTTCATTGATAATCTCAGTTTTTAGACATAGCAGTTCATCAGAGCTGTTGGGACAGTGTGCAGTAGATGTAGTAATATTCTCTGATAAACTTCAACACTATTGCTGTGTGTACAGGATCATGGCATAGATTTTTAAATGATTATTTGTTATTGCTACTGTGCAATAAGCACCTTTAAAAGTGTATGTTAGTGTACTTTGCCTCCTAGTATCCAGGCCTGAGAAACAATGAAACCATCTTGTTTAACTGGGAAAAGGAGGAAGGCTGATGGTGATTTCTTTGGCCCTTGAATCCTTGTGAGTAGAATGTTAGTCCATGGGTGAAGACATGAGAACAGAGGAGCAGTGGTGGCAGGGGGTGGCAAAAGACTTTGCTCTGGTTTGAAGCTGCTGAGAGAAGACCTTCTGCCTATGGAAGTGTGCAACAGAGCTGATGGCATGCTCCTTAACTGCTTGTGGAGTCAGCTTGTTTTTTCTCTGCCAGATGTCTGGTAGGAGATAAATTTTATTCCTCATCTGCTACTGTGAAGACTCTCTGCAGTTCATTGAGCAGTGTCTAAGGATTTGAGCCTTAGAGCACACTGTTTGTGTATGTCCCATGGCCTTCAGTCTTCCCTTGGCAGCTTTTTCCATGATAGCTTTTTTCCTTTGTTTACCTTTTCTTTTGTGGTGAATTGTGTTAGCAGCCTTCTGCATCTGACATATTAGTTGTTTCAGCAGTTAAGAATGAGATTATGCTCAATGCTAATGTCAAAAACAACATCTGAAAGCTGATTATGCTCTCCCCAGTACTTTAGATATGCTCCAGTGAGTTTTCATTGTCAGAGAGGTGGGCCTCTATTACTTCCCATAATGCAGTAAAATGAGGATTACTTGGATTTCAATGCATGAGATAATAGCAGCTGACAGGCACCTGTTTAAGGAAGTATTTCTAAGCACGATTATTTTATTAAGCAAGATTTTGTGTGGAAAAACTTTGGCACTTTACATATATATGTGTAAGTACCATAAAAAAGACATCAGGGAATCTGGATTGATGTATTTATTAGTGACCCTTACAGTCCCGACAGTCCATTCTAATAATAAAGTGTGGGATCTGTCAAATGATGGCACAAATGTCCTAATCTGAACTGACATGGCTTTCTAGCCCAGTTCATCAATCATGTTTTATTAGCTTTAACAGAGCCAAGCTGCTATCTGTCATTTCGATGCTGTAGTGGTGACAAAAACTGGTGCCGAAAATGTGCTGCAGGTGTAACTTTCACTCAAAGAGCATTTCTGAGCAGCAGTCAAGTTTGTGTTTGTATGGGGAGAGAGTGCCATCTTCAGTTTCACATCTACATGTCAAACAATGTGAAAATGTGAAACAATCTACAAGTGAAACAAGGCTGAACTTTCTAGTGTTGCGTATGGGCTAAGAAGTGAGTAAAAAAGTATCAGTAGAAATTTGGAAAGGATTCTAAATTCTTATCTTTGTGGAACTTTGAACTTAGGAAGAAAAATGCTAAACTCCATGTTCTTGTTCTCATTTTAAGATATAGTTAATTTAGATATGTCTGTTGTGATGAGTGATTTCCAGCAGAGNGTTCCTATTAGTATCGTAAAAAGAGATTATTCCTTATATAAACAGAGCATTTTCATTTTCTCCAATTTCTCCACCTAGAGGAGAAAGAAAACGAAGTGGAGAGATGTTTTATCCCTCCACTGCTCTTTTTATTAATTTGCAAAGCTGTGGCTTTATAACAGTAACTGTTGGTAAGGTAGTCCTCAGTATTTTGTTATTTTATGGCATTATTTAAAATATAAAAGCATGCTGGTAAACTTTTCTTTTTGGTTTGTCAGACTCTGCATTGCAGACAAATAGTGAACAACACCATAGAAAGCAAACTGTAGAACAGGAAAAATAATATCTGAAGTAATTTTCAGTGGTCATAAACCAAATAGTTTTGGTTGGAAAACAATCAAAATAATTGAGACATTCACAGTATGTAATAGTTAAAGCATTCATATTTTCTCCAAGTTCAATTTTTATTTGCTAATGTCTGCTATTTTCCTTTCTGTCATATTTGTGTCCATAAGATGGTGGTGTAAATAAAGGGCATGAAGAAACTTCATAGAAAAACATCTCTTCATTGATAATCTCAGTTTTTAGACATAGCAGTTCATCAGAGCTGTTGGGACAGTGTGCAGTAGATGTAGTAATATTCTCTGATAAACTTCAACACTATTGCTGTGTGTACAGGATCATGGCATAGATTTTTAAATGATTATTTGTTATTGCTACTGTGCAATAAGCACCTTTAAAAGTGTATGTTAGTGTACTTTGCCTCCTAGTATCCAGGCCTGAGAAACAATGAAACCATCTTGTTTAACTGGGAAAAGGAGGAAGGCTGATGGTGATTTCTTTGGCCCTTGAATCCTTGTGAGTAGAATGTTAGTCCATGGGTGAAGACATGAGAACAGAGGAGCAGTGGTGGCAGGGGGTGGCAAAAGACTTTGCTCTGGTTTGAAGCTGCTGAGAGAAGACCTTCTGCCTATGGAAGTGTGCAACAGAGCTGATGGCATGCTCCTTAACTGCTTGTGGAGTCAGCTTGTTTTTTCTCTGCCAGATGTCTGGTAGGAGATAAATTTTATTCCTCATCTGCTACTGTGAAGACTCTCTGCAGTTCATTGAGCAGTGTCTAAGGATTTGAGCCTTAGAGCACACTGTTTGTGTATGTCCCATGGCCTTCAGTCTTCCCTTGGCAGCTTTTTCCATGATAGCTTTTTTCCTTTGTTTACCTTTTCTTTTGTGGTGAATTGTGTTAGCAGCCTTCTGCATCTGACATATTAGTTGTTTCAGCAGTTAAGAATGAGATTATGCTCAATGCTAATGTCAAAAACAACATCTGAAAAAAGCAGAGGCACCAAATGGGAAACTGCTTGCTCAATTAAGAAAAAAGTGTATTCTATGTTGTTTTTTTTTTACAGTAGCACTTTCCAAAGCCAGTCAATATATTAAAGATCCATATCACAGAATAGTGCTTCTTATTTATTATCACAAAGGGAGGGGTGTGTCTGCTACAGTATGACCATAAACTGGAAATGAATCTTTTCCAGTCAAGACAGCACATGAAACTTATTAATCTAGCAGCTTCCAAAGTTGTAAACCCAGTTCAACTGGCTACCAGGCTTTCACTGTGCTTGGTACAAAACATTTGGTATGTACCAGTGAATCAGACAAAAGATCAAACTAAAAATAGTTTCAACACCAGTATTTATATACCTTCCAAATATTAAAAACAGTTTTACTGGATTTCTTGGACTTTTTTTCTCATTGGGAATGCCCAAACAAATTATACTCAGGCTGTAATAACACTGACTGTAAAAGTTTAAAATTAAGCTTTAACATTAAGAGTAGAAAACAATAGTAAGCCAAGAAATGTCAGAGTAAATTTCAACAGGGTTTTAACTTGTTAAGGCATAGAACTTCCTATAGTATGTTCAAGCAGTGTTAACTCTTTCCTACAGCATTCTTCAGCTGAAAATAAATTTGATCCATCTTTTAATGATTTTCATCTGGGATTACAATCTCTTTTTACAGTAAAAGATGTCAAACATTTGGTATTAATGTACAGTGTTCCTGTCATCAATAACTTTGTGAAATATCTAAAACTCTTCTGTTAATAAAATGTAGCATCAAGTCACTGTGTGAGGCTTCATGTTAGGAAATAGTAGCTATATGTGGTTTATATTGCTAAGAGCATCACAAATAAGAAATATCCTAAAGGGAAAGGAATGGTTGCCAGTAAATGGTACAAGACCAAAGGTTAAGTTACTCTCAGAACACGAGGTTATGGGTCAAAGTAGTTAAAGGGAAAATATCCCAGAAATACATTTCAGAAGATGAACTAATTAACCCATAAAATCACAGAATGACAGGTATTTAAACAAAAGGGTGGGAATAATTCCTTTTTGGGAAATCCACTTCAATATTTATAACATAACTGGCTCAAATACAACTTAAAATTAAAAATCAAAATTAGAATTGTATAGTATTTAACTTTCTTTGTACTTAACATCTCTGCATTTTTCAGTAGTGGCTCAATCATTCAAGAAAAACAGTATTCTTCAAGTTCTTCAGTATTCTTTTCTGCTTCAGTTTAGGGTGTATTTCTGCAACACCTTAAGCCAACCTAATTTAGAGTTGCCATAGCCTGGGCCTCCACCCTACCCTTAGTTGCTCAGTGATTTGTGCTGATGTGAGCACTGTGTAAATCAGCTCAGGGATCTGAGCCAGTTGAAAGCTAGCTCTCCAAAGAAAGCAACTTTTTGTCTCAGTTCCCTGAACTGGCTCATTATATGGTAGCATGAGCAGCACAAGGGAGGGACCTCAGCTAGCTCCATTTCATGCACGTTTGATATGAGATCCTAGGGAACCCCTGGGACCATCAGCTGTCCAACAGGCAGTGGCTAACCATCTTTTTATGAGCCCCGAAGTTCACAGTCTAAATAGTGACTTAAACTATAATTAGCTTTAGGTTCCACTAATATGGCAGCTAGTAAATCAACAGATGAAACTTCACTAAATCTGACAAGGGAACAGTAACATTTTTCAGCAGAAAGTCACAAATCACCCAGCATGACTTGTTATACATGAATAGCTAGNTCTTCATTCGTTACCCGTTCGTTTACCCATTTGTTTACTCCTCAATTCTCTGATTTTCTTCATTCGTTTACCTTTTCTTTTGTGGTGAATTGTGTTAGCAGCCTTCTGCATCTGACATATTAGTTGTTTCAGCAGTTAAGAATGAGATTATGCTCAATGCTAATGTCAAAAACAACATCTGAAAGCTGATTATGCTCTCCCCAGTACTTTAGATATGCTCCAGTGAGTTTTCATTGTCAGAGAGGTGGGCCTCTATTACTTCCCATAATGCAGTAAAATGAGGATTACTTGGATTTCAATGCATGAGATAATAGCAGCTGACAGGCACCTGTTTAAGGAAGTATTTCTAAGCACGATTATTTTATTAAGCAAGATTTTGTGTGGAAAAACTTTGGCACTTTACATATATATGTGTAAGTACCATAAAAAAGACATCAGGGAATCTGGATTGATGTATTTATTAGTGACCCTTACAGTCCCGACAGTCCATTCTAATAATAAAGTGTGGGATCTGTCAAATGATGGCACAAATGTCCTAATCTGAACTGACATGGCTTTCTAGCCCAGTTCATCAATCATGTTTTATTAGCTTTAACAGAGCCAAGCTGCTATCTGTCATTTCGATGCTGTAGTGGTGACAAAAACTGGTGCCGAAAATGTGCTGCAGGTGTAACTTTCACTCAAAGAGCATTTCTGAGCAGCAGTCAAGTTTGTGTTTGTATGGGGAGAGAGTGCCATCTTCAGTTTCACATCTACATGTCAAACAATGTGAAAATGTGAAACAATCTACAAGTGAAACAAGGCTGAACTTTCTAGTGTTGCGTATGGGCTAAGAAGTGAGTAAAAAAGTATCAGTAGAAATTTGGAAAGGATTCTAAATTCTTATCTTTGTGGAACTTTGAACTTAGGAAGAAAAATGCTAAACTCCATGTTCTTGTTCTCATTTTAAGATATAGTTAATTTAGATATGTCTGTTGTGATGAGTGATTTCCAGCAGAGTAAAGAAAGCTAAGGTTGGGCTCGGTCCTTTTAGCTTGTAACACTATATGAAGAAAATAAGAATTGCCAGTTGGACAGGAAACCCCTTGTAACCAGTAGTGCATTGTATGCATAAAAAATGAGAGCTAGGGGTCTGTGGCTGCTGCGTGTTTGCTGTGTTTTATAACACCATCAGTTCCATGTATTCTTTCAGCTCAGAACTGACTTGTTGTTTGCCTTGGGGTCCTGGCACTTGACTCTTGTTTTTCTTGGCTCTGTGCAATTTTGTAGCAAGGCTTGAGGATACTCCTCATCTCTTGTTTCCAGCATGTTAACATATTCAAGTAAATATTATCTGGCACAGACATTATCCTTTGGGGGAATATTTGTAAAAGTTTTCAAGTCCAGATCAAACAATGGCCTCCATCTTCCCTCCTCCTGAATTTCTTTTATTCACAAGATGAATGTTGCTCGCAAAATTCTTTCTTTGATCTTTAGAAAGTCTTTATTTCATCAATATTCACAGACAAATTTAGGCTTAAAAATATCCGTATTACTTGCAAAATATATGCCCAGATGCATCTTATCTGTATATTTTAACACTTAATAGGACTTTACACAATAAGGAGCAGATGTGTCATAGCGACAGCAGGCGAGCAGGGACCAGGGAAGGTGGTTTCATTAAAAGAGCCTTGGGATAAATGCAGCACATTAGATACCCACTGAAAGACAGGAGCTGTTGATGGGGTGACCTCTGAATGCAAGTCATCTTACTATAAACAGAAGGGTGTGGAAAGCCATTGGACAGAGCCAAGCTTGTTTACTATCCAGGTCTCCTCTTAGTTAACTTCAGTAACTGGACTGTGCTAGGCTTGATGCGACACTTCAAGGAAGAACAGAGTGTCTTCAGTATTTCTGAATTTAAAAAAACCTAGCTGATCAGTGAAAAAGTTTTTTAGCTCTGAAAATCTGTCTGCACACCTTTGCTCTGTATGGTGGAAGCTAATTAGTGCTGAACGTAACAGATACTCTTTTATTTTTTTTTTATCCTGGAAACTGACTTTGCACATTTGGGGACTTCATTTCTGTTCTTCAGAGACAACTGAGGTAAGGTTATGATGGATTTTATTTTGAGATATTGATGCAAATATCATTTAGTGATAAAATGCGAAATAAAAGTGGGTATTGATTTCACAGTTAGATTCTATTCTGAAAGGAAGATTTTGTTTGCATTTCTGTAATAGCAGTTTCAGGCTTCTTTTTGGAACAAAGCATTTGTTCATAGGGCTTTAGAGTACGGAGTTTAGGTAGGTCATAGGACTGAATCTGTCATGTTCTTCAGGAGTAGGTTTTTCTTGAGAGAGAAGGTTATTTGTGAAATGCTATAAGAAATAAAATGTGGCATTCTGTAATATGCTGTGAATTACACATTTTGTCAAATCTGTGAGCAATTCAATACATTATTGTAGGAGGCACTTAAAGGCCAGTATGCTGAGACAGGTGTGTAGATGTGTATTGAATTAAAATAAATTAGCCCTAAACTACAAAAGATGTTAATACAAATAAAGTTAATTAAATTTACTAACACTTCATTTGAGTCTATTTAGTCTGTTTCCAAGCTGATTAGACAAAATTATTATAATTATGCTAAAGCACCAGTCCTACCCCTTCAAAGTTCTCTTAAACTTTCTCTGTAATGTTATCTGTCATTTGGCACTATGACTTTGTCTTCCCTCATCATGAATTTGCTTCAAACTTTTGAATGCATTTTGCAATTGCACGGACTATTTTGTGAGAATAAATTCTGATTAAGTGTTTTTATGTGTTCAGGGAGTCAGTGCATGTGTGCCACTGTTGCATTCAGGTGTTTTTCCCTACCTTGGGGTCTGCACAGGAGGCGAGCGCAGCAGTGCCGCTGCCGTGCTGCATCCAGAGGGTCCCGATAGGAGCTGGCACAAAGATGACTGCTTCTTGAATGTCTGTTTCTTTCAGGGAAACGCGGGACAGGTTTACTCCAGGAGCATTGTTTTATTATACTAGCGCAGCAAGCAAAGTCCCTGAGAAGAAAGGGCAACCCAGCATGGTTCATCTGTAAACAGTAATTTACTGCTGTAGGGAACTGTAATGTGTAGGCAGCCTTTTTGGAAGAAAGGTATGATAAATTATTACAGTCAATAAGTTCTTTGGGTTTGTGCCTGGGGTCTGGTGAGCAGCAAGTATCAGGATCCAGTTGCATGTTTGTTTTTCTTCTCGGACTCTTCACTATTTTCTGATATATTTCATCTAAACAGCTTTTACTATCTCACTGCCTTTTGTCGCATTATAATTTCTTCTAAAGTAAATGAAATGTGAATATGAAAAGGGTATATAAAACAAGTAATATTTTAAATTCTAAATAGAATTATTGACAAAGAGTTTTTCCAAGAAAATTTGAGATTTATTAAAGTGGTTAGTATAGCTTATTAAATGGTAAAGTGAATCAAGTAGCATCAACCTGGATGAATGTGGATAATATCAAGCAAAAGAACTTGAATTTGGCTTTGGGGAAATATCTGTATGTTTATGTGATCATGCAAGCATGTATACACATGCTAGAGTGTACATACAGGGAAGCGAATTCATCTGTTACAGATATTAGAAGTCAAGCTTATTTTATAAACTTAAACAGATTGTGATTTGATAAAAATGTTTGAGTGTACTGTAAATTGGAGAAGTGAAAAAACATACTGCATACTTTTGTCTCATTTACATATTTACCTGTCTTTAGTCTTTTGTTTTCTGTCGTTTTCAAGTGACTATACTTAAATGTGATGGAAGTTATATTTACTTCAGGAGAATATAGCAAATAAGTNTTCCTTTATATATTTTATTTTACAAACTCTATTTTCAATTATACTGCTGGAAAGAAAAATACATTTCTGTAATAGCTTAACAAGAAATATGATATTTGGTTTATACCTCTATGCAATATTTAATCATTGCCCTGAATTAATACATGATTAAACAACATTCAATTATAAGTAAGAGCTGAAGAAAATGTGAAGTTTTTTAAAAAGCTAATTTAAAAAGAAATTTGCAATTTATCCCCAAAAGTATTCAGTTAAAATATATAGAAGAACCTGCATTAATTTTTAAATCACAATTATTTTATTATTTGTGTTAGATTAAGCAGAAAGCGGTGCACAGTATCCCAAAATAGTAGAATTTGCATATTAATGTAGCTAAAGTTAAATAAAGATTGTGGTTTCCTAAATACTGAAGCATATTTAAAGCTCTTAATACAATATTTGAATAGATATTGTGTGTTCTCATAGTAAATCTGTAGTCGTTCCTCAGAATTAATTTCAGGAAAATCTAAAAGTCATTAACTGAGTTTTACAATTATATAACTATGTCTGATCATCTGGTATAACTGATAATTAAAACTTTGGAGGGTAAAACATTCTAAAGTGATTTCACATAAACAGAGGTTCTTCATGTATAACATGCACAGAAACATACTCTAGTGTGTTTGCATGTATGTTTGAACAGTTCTTTTTTATCAAGAGTTTTCTCCTGGATAAAATGAATTATCTCATGATTAGAGTTTTGCTTTACTTAAAGTATTTGTAGCACTACTGCAGGTGAGCTCTGCATTCAATTAGAGTCACAGCTAAGAACCAAATGTACATGTTCTGAACTTTCAAAATGTTAGCTCCACTGAAGCACAGTTTAACATGATTGATACGTGGATTTTGAAGCAAATAAGGACTAATTTTTGCCTGTGGCAAAAAATCTTTGAAGTTTCATGCCTGTGCCGAGGCTGGATTAGTTAAGCGGTAGGACTGGGGCTGGGACTGTGACCCTGTTGTGCTTGGCAGGTTGTGATAAATGGGGAAATCTTTCTTAACCTCACGGCCAAAACATTCCAGGATCAGGTTGGGGAGACAGGAGAGAAGGGAGGGGGTCGAAAGATGCAGGAGGCTTGTCACATTAAAACCAGAGACAAAGGGACGCTTCCTTGTTTGTCTGAAATGGGGTTGCTTGTGCAGAGTCTTGTAGGAGAGAGCACTGCAGATGCGTTGCAATGTGCTCTTTTGTTATTTCTGACTGTTGACCTTGGTATATTAAATTTATCCTTCACTATGAAGCTCACATTTTATTTTTGGTTTTGATGCTCTAAGAGTTAGAGAAGCTTTGCTGGAAGAACTTCTTATTCCAAGAATATACCAGAGAACTGAAATATAAACATAATTATATGAATTAGAAAAAAAAAATGCAATACACAATCAGATGATTAGTTGCTTCTGGAAAGGTAGTTAAACTGTTTTGTTTATAGAACATTTTTAAAAGTAAAATAATAAAATATACTTTAAATTTTTTAAAATTCTATATTTCAATATAGCACTGTTAATGAAACATCTGAACATTTATTTTGGATATGCTACAGTAGTCTGCTAGTATAAACCAGCCAGATTTTCCAACTTGAAAAAAGGTAAAAATGACTCAAGTTCTTGTGACATTTTAAGAGCTATGCTACCTCTGATATTGTCTCCTTTGGGTAATGATGAAAAATATATTATTAGATGATGGTTTGAGATTTATTAACATATTTTATACTGTATATACAGATACTCTGGCTAGTGTTAAAAACTATAGCATGCTAACACATTTTAATGTGTTTTCTGATTAGTTTACAAGTGCTAATATACAAGCATAGATAAAAAATAGAATAGCATAGAAAACATAGAAAAATAGATAAAANAAGATAAAGTAATTTCAAAGAAGTATGCAAAAAATGTTCCTGGAGTGTACCATGTTTATTACTATTTATATAACTGTAAATTATATACATAAAAAGTAGCCATACTAAATAAGCTTTTTATATAGTAACTGTGTATTTTATGTGTACATTGAGGATTACATTTTTTGCATACTTCTTTGAAATTACTTTATCTTTAGTTTGCCTATGATAATTTTTTTCTACCCTTTAAAAAGAAAATACTTATTTCTTAAGCAGCATTTTCTTCACTTTTACTGAAATGTTCTAGAGGGACTGAAAATTAATGGGAAGGAAACTAAATCTACTTGCATGATGATACAAATGCACATGAATAAGTCTTTAGATAATATCCACTTGGTTGTGAACTTTTATACTGCAGCATTATGTGTGATTTTATATTTTCTCTAACAAATTGTTTTTTCAGGAGTTAGACAACCTACGGGCCATAAGGAATAGATTATTTTATTTCAACCATCAAGAGTTTGAGCAACAAAGAAATTTTTTGGATCCTTACTCTAATAGAAGTAGCTTGCCAAAGTTTTCGATTATCCAGTGCAGTTTATTAATGTTACAATATCTTGTAGAAATTATTGCCACAATGCTAAACAAATTAGTAATTGGTAATGAGGAAGAACAGATATGTATAAAACTGAAAAAAAAGGACAGCTCTTCACTGTAAATGAACAGGTGGTTTACTTGGTAATTTTCAAGGTGAATGTGATTTACAGATGCTTATTACTGTCTCTTCTATTTTTGCCTTTTTTATTTTTTTAATTTTCCACTTTGGAACACGATTTAGTTTTCAATATGTAACAGTCATTTGTATACATTTTATGTAGGTGGTTTTAATTGGAATAACCTCTGTGCATTGTACAATAATATCATAATTGTACAATTAGCTGATGACTTCAGCTTTGGCTATTTTCATAGGCTACATGATTTTTCAGGTTCACATTATAGATGCGATCAGTTGAAAAGTCAGATATTTATGGATGAATATCTTTGACATAGTACCAGAAGAAAAACTACCACAGAATAGCAGAACAGTGTTTGTTTTATTGTATTGTTCTGTTTTGGTTTTGGCTTTTGTTGTTGTTGTTGTGATGGGTTTTTATTATTATTATTTGTTTTGTTTTGTGGGGCCTTTTTGTGTTTGGTAGGTGTTTTTTTTGTTTGTTGGTTTGGTTTGGTTTTTGTACTGTTGGTGGTTGGGTTTTTTTTTCGGGGGGGGGGGGGGTGTGTTTGGTTTTTTNNGTTGTGTTTGGTTTTTTGTTTGTTTATTTTAATACTGGTTTACTATGTCTTTGTCTAATTCACATATTCCACAATGCCTACAGGTCTCTGCCAGCTGATAATGGTTAGGCAGGTGCTGAGCTAAAATCATGTTCATATTACCTTCTCATATTACCTTGTTCATCCTCCCTCCAACCTGTCTTCTCACTCTGTCCACCTGTTGCTTGTTGGCATTGAGTCTCCCATCCTACAGATGCATATTCACATACTTACCTTCTTTATTCTGAATAGTTTCGTTGAAAACGACAGGCCTAACATGTTCCTGTTTAGACTTAAACTTAAATCTTTGCAGGCTTGTCCCAAGCTTGCTAACACTTTAGTTCAGGCAAAGCCTTTTGCTAAAGGACGTAATAGAACATGGCCTCAGTTAGCTGCTGTCGTTCCCCTCACTGCTGTTGAAGTGAGGTAAAGGCACCAGTCTGTGCAAACCTAGGCAGGACTGGATAGTTTTCTGCAGTTACTGCAGTTAGTCATGAACAGCCTGTTTGTATTTCCAGATCTCAGTCATGTGCTCAACATGGAGCTACTCCTGCCTTTCATGGTGGTGAAAGAGACCAGTGAACAACTGCTTATAATCAACAACGGTTGATTTTTTTTTTTTAGTCATAAAGAGCAAAATTGTCCTAACAACATTTGGACCAAGAATTTTCCTTTTTCTGAACAAGTCAACAATCTGGAGTGATCCTTGCCTGCAGCTACAGTCCAGCCTGCCCTTTTCTGAGCCCTATCACAGAAAAACAACTCAATGGTCAGTTGTAAGATCATTTAATTGAAGTTGACATTTTCGGCCAAGTACAGTCTGTATTCAGGTCATGACGTGGAACTGAATTGCTTCACTAAATCACAGAATGATGGAATCTTTTAAATTGGAAAAAAACCCCCAACATTTAAGATCAAGTCCAGCTGTTAACCTAGCACTACCAAGTCCACCACTAAACATCATGGCGCACCACTTGTTACTAAGTCCACCACATCTATATGTCTTCTAAATACCTCCACGAGTGGTAACTCCATCACTTCCCTGTGAATCCTGTTCCCACAGCCTGTTTAACAACCCTTTTGGTGAAAAAAAAAAATTCCTAATATCCAATCTAAACTTCCCTGGTGCAACTTGAACCCAGTTCATCTTGTCCTGTTGCTTGTTACTTGGGAGAACAGACTGACCCCCGTCTCACTACAACTTCCTTTCAAGTAGTTGTAGAGAGTGAAAAGGCCTCCCCTCAGCCTCCTAGTCTCCATGTTAAAAACCCCCTGTTCCCTTGGCCACTTCTCGTAAGACTTATGCTTATTGCTCTTCTCAGATGCTCCAGCACCTAAATGTCCTTCTAGTAGTAAGGGGACCAAAATTAGACCCAGTATTCAAGGTGCAGCCTCAACAGTGATAAATAAGGGTAACAATCACTTCCCTAGTCCTGCTGGCCACACTGTTTCTGACATTCCTGATACAAGGATACTCTTGGCCTTCTTTGCTGATTGGTCACACTGCTGGCTCATGTTCAGCTTATTGTCAATCAACATCTCCAGGTTCTTTTCTGACAGCTTTCCAGACACTCTTTTCTAAGCCTGTAGTGGTGCATAGGGTTGTGGTGACCCAAGTGTAGGACCTGGCGTTTGGCCTTGTTGACCCTCATACAACTGGCCCTTGGCCCATCAATCCAACCTGACAAGGTCCTCTCTAAAGCCTTCTTTCTGCTTCAGCACTCCTGCCCAAATTGCTGTCATCTGGAAATTTACAGAAGACACATTTGAGACCGTCATCCAGATCATTGATAAAGATATTAAAGACAACTGGCCCGATTACTGAGATTTGAGGAACACCACTTGTGACTGGCCACCAACTGGATTTAATGCCATTCACTAATACACTTTGGGCCTGGTCATCCTGACAGTTTTTCAGCCAGCGAAGTGTACATCTGTCGGAACGATGAGCAGCCAGATTCTCCAGGAATCTAATGTTGTGGGAAATCATGTCAAAGCCTTTACTAATGTCTGGGTAGACAACATCCACAGCCCTCCCTTCATCTACTAAGTGGATCATCTTGTCATATAACGAGAAAGATAAGGTTAGTCAAGCAGGATTTGGCTTTGATAAACCCTTGCAGACTGAGTCTCAACACCTGGCTGTCTTGTACATGCCATATGATGGTACTCCAGATGATCTGTTTCATAAACTTCACAGCACCGAGATCAGACTGACAGGCCTGTAGTTCCCTGAATCCTCCCTCAAGCCTTTCTTTTAGGTGGACATTACATTTGTTAACCTTCACTCCCTGGAACCTCCACAGTTAGCCATGGCTGCTGGTAAATGACGGCAAGTGCCTTGATGAGAATTTTCACAGCTCCCTAACTGTTGGATAGATCCCACCCAGCCCCATAGACTTGTGTGTGTCTAAGTGGTTCAGCAGGTCACTAATATTTTCCCCTTGGATCATGGGGGCTTCATTCTGCTGTCTGGCCCTGACTTCCAATTCAGGGGTCGGGTTGCCCTGAGAATAACTGCTCTTATTATTGCAAACTGAAGCAAAGAAGGCATTATGTACCTCAGCCCTTTCCTCATCCTTTGTCACAATGTTTCCCCCTATAGCCAATAAAGGATGGAGGGGGGCAAACATAGTCCTTAGCCCATCTTTTGTTGCTGTTGTATTTATAGAAACATATTTAACTGCCTTTATGGCAGTAGCCAGATCACGTTCTAGATCTCCTACTATTATGTATAGTTTGTATAGCTACACTTGCTTGGGATAAGACCAGAAGTGAAGAAAAGTTGGATGAAAGTGTACTGGTCAAGAGTAAAAGTGGTACTGGTGAACGAGTGGCTAAAATTGTAAGACCTTGCATCTGCCATGTTGACTTGAATAATTCAAGTCTCAGCCTAGGAACTTTCATACAATACCCAAACTATTCCGTCCCATTCTATAAGGCCATTATATGATTCAGGTATTCATTCATTCATTTATTCTTAAATGGATAAGACTTTTATGAAGACTATGTTGCTTGTAAACTAATTAGTACAAAAGTCACATCAAGTCAGGTATTGGGAATTAATTACTTTTTCTTTTCCACTAAATGACATTGCCTGAACTTTTTGTATATAGTTCAAAACCACAACCCTTGTCTTAGAAGTCCTTTTAGCTCTGGGATGAACTTGCTTAATGCAGACCCATCAGTGAGTGAACTCTCAGTGGAGCAAAGAAACACAAGATCATCGACCAAGAGTAAGGTGCATTTTTGGTGCCTGTTCTCCTTTAATCTTATCATATAGCAATATGTATATTAAAAATACAGAACAGTACAGGGAGAGGAAAAGGACTTCTCTGCTAAACCAGAATATTTTAAATATATTTGTTTCATGATCTGTGGTGTGGATGAGTATTTGACGCGTGTGTGATCATGCTGTTTGCTGTAAGCACTTGGGCATCAGTATGCTCCTACATAGAAAGCAGGATAGTGAAGAACAGAAAGGAGATGATCAACAAGGCCATTTGTTAAAATTCCCTCAAATTGAGGGATGGAAAAGCTGTGACAAATATTCTTTGACCTTAAGGAAGAAAACCAGATTATTTTCTTGTGAGGGAAAAGACTCAGGAGAGAAGTTGGCCTTTGTTTCCAGGGAATTCAATGTGTGATCACTTAGGTGACCTAAGGGAAAGGTAGATCCCAGTGAGGCATCAACATCTTCAGATAGAGAAGCACCTTATGGCAGAAATTCTTGACTTGGAGTAGAGAAGTCAGCATTAGCAGTAAAAGTACAAGATACTGTTGCTCAGACAAGATGGTTTCCACATGAAAAGAAAACAGCATGTTTTATTATGCTTTATGGCACAGTTCTATATGCCTTAACAAAATAGCTTGATGTATTTGAATGATATATTTGCAACATGGCCAAGTTAACACAGCCATAGGAACATTAACTTTTGAACTTCCTGACTTTTATTGCTTTAAATTTCAGCTTCAAAGTTTACTTTTTCTTTGCATTTGTTGGCCTTGGTTAGTGTTGAAAACTGGGAGAAAAGAAAATAAGTTCAGGATTTCTGAGGGGGTGCTGAATTTTATGTATATAACAGGAGATGACTGGCTATTCTTTTAATATTAAATGAGAACTCCAAAGCAGTTTGATACACCTAGTTTGCTAACAATATTTCTATGGAGCTGAGGAATAACAAGATTAAATCTAGAAAGCATTGCACAGTGTGGCTCATTTCCTGCATTTTCCTACATTTTTTCTCCTGAGAAGAGATCAGTGGTTTCTGGGAATGCTGAGATTTAAAAAGGAAACACTTGAAATTGATAAAAATAATGTGATTGCAACGAATCTGGAGGAGATCGTTGGACCATAACTGGAGTGAAAACAGGAAGCATTTTTCCATGCCTAGATTAAGAACAACACCATCTACATTATTTCAATTTTGGACATACTGGGGAGGCACTAAGGGTATACTTAGATATTTAGCTTCACTGACACTGATGATTTGAAAAGGCAAAGAAAGACCACAGGTATTTAGTTAGTGTTTTTTATAAAAAGAGAGAGAAATAATGTGAGAGATTAGAAAGAGAATGCAAGATTTCCAGTGCTAGTGCTTTAGTATTTCTGCTTGAATCTCACTTGAACAACACATGAGCTCCAGACTGGTGGAGCTTCCCTTCCTTTGCAACTGAGGAATGGGGAGCTAGTTCCTTTTGTTTCTTTCTTTCTGGGAAGGGAGCCAGGCTGATGGCCCATCCTCCCAGCAGGGCAGGGGAAAGTGTTCTGTGATCTCTGAGCTATTAGGTAACCCAGGCTGAAACAAAAAGTGCTATTGTGGTGTGGCATTTGCCCTGCCTGCCCCTCCAGTTAAAGGAAGGCATATTTCCTTCTTTCATCTTACACAAACAAACAAAAAGAAAAAAAAAAAAGATTGCCAGTTTTTCCCACAGAGCATGTATAAATGCATTAAAAACCGTAGAAGATAGTAAGACAGTAAGACAGATAGTAAGACAGGTTCCAATCGCTTAAATTATTACTTGACTGTTACACCCTCTGATATTTTTTAAAGTGTACTTGTGCCAAAGGCAATGTGAAATGTGCTTTTAAAATGTTTGCAGGTATAAAAGACTTGAAAGAAGCTCAGCGATCTGAACTGAGTGAACCCATTAATCAGGTTGAAAAAACAAACATGTAGGCAACTCTTCCTCTAGCAAGAAAGTACTAAGGAAGGAATGTTTTGACCCTAAAGATAGCATAGGAATGAACAAGTTGAGGATTTAAAGTTGTCTCAGATTTTATCAATTTATGTTATAAATATAGCTTAATGATACCTCCTTCTGACTTACGGAAAACAGACTCCACAATCTGTACTATTGTAAAGGTATGTTTATTCAGCACTGGATGCAGGGGGGGGTGGGCGGGGAGGGGGGGGTATCCCCACCCCAAACGTGCCATACCCTCTGGCAACAGTATAGAACCATATATGGAGCTAAGTATTACATATTCATTGTTTCACAATACACCTATACATATGCATTATCTATCCCTTCTTCTAATGCAAATGAAGTCTCCTCCCCTCTGGGCAGGCACAGTAAATTGTGGTAGTGGTCGTCAGGGGTCCCGAGGATGAAGTAAGAGTCCTCTTCATGACTAAACTTTTGACCTTAGTTTCTTTCTCATGCTCTATAGTCTCCTGGCTCTCTTTCCTGCCATTGAACTGGTCCGGGTTGGATCTTTTACAGTTAGCTCCCTATCTTCAAGGATACTGAGGAACCTTCTTGCCTGATTGCATCACATGGAAGTGCCCCACCACCCTATTGTTTCATTGTTAATGAACCAAGGTCTCCTATCCCATGTTCCCATGTTGTTAGTTCTTAATATTATTATACACAATATTGTATGCTTTGCAAGCCATTTCATAAAATTACCAGAGCAAATGGCTAGTTCAAAGAAGCTGAGGCTCTAAAATGAATGAAACTTTAGCAGGAGCCATCTCTCTTCATTGCTGTAGTTAGTGTTGCAAAGGCGATTTCCTAGAAGATGTAATGAGGGACACAGGCTGTGTGGGGACAGTGGACACTCCCTCAGTGTTTGTTGTCAGTTAGATTTCCTCAGTGGTTTTCTCACTACCATTCCCCTTCAGCAGTCAGTGAAGAGCAGCAGCTGTGATTAACAATTTCATTATTTTTCTCTGTCTGAAATAGACATCAGGTGAAATGCATCTGTATCTTTCTGTTAGATGTAAAGGAAGCCAGGGGTGACAAGCCTATATAGGTTTAGATACCTAAACTTCAGGTATTTGATACAAGATATATCCCCTCTGGATTATATTTCATTGCAAGCTAGATGTACACCACATAGTGTTGCTGACCAATGTTACTACTGTGTTAGTCTGGGGAGAGATGGAGGAGACAGGAGGTCAGAAATTACACATTTCATCATTAATATGTCTATCTTAGGAATGGTTTGCATGGAAAAGAGAATGAAGTGATGGTGGAACAGCAATGGCTACCCCATTCCCATCCCTTCCTTCCACTCCTGCACTGTGATACATGAAGATCCCACCCAGTATCCACTGTGTTCTTATTCCTTCTGCATCTTAAAGACATAAAAACATATCTGATGTCTTTAAATGACGTCTGTAAGTGTGCTTGCTCTGCCCGTACTTCAGACCAGTAAAAATTGACTAGCACAGGCTGGGCAAGCACACAGATGTGCACTGAGATGTGTTTGGCTCTGCAAAGAGTACTTCTCCCTCTTCATACCAGACCCTAAGCATTTCAGGCTCTACTCAACTTCATTGCATGCCTATTGATTTGGGAGGGATGCTCATAGCCCTGTTTGATGCAGGAGTTAAGATAATTTAGATTATTATCATTTAGAGGAAGGATAAATACCAGAAAAAAATACTGCTGATGTTGCAAGATTTTTAAGCTGTGCTTATTTTAAGTGTTAGAAGGAATTTTTCTCATGTGTCACATTACGAGTTTAATACCATGAGTGTGTGTGTGAGAGCATCTCACAGAGCAGGACTAGTTCATGGTCTAACTTCCAGTGTAATAAGGTCCAATAAAATAATGTTAAAAGGATGTTAAGGTTGCAAAGGAAAACATCAGAAGCGAGAAAATGCCAGAATTAATATCGTCTGTGGTAATCCAGTCTCTTATGTGTTATGGTGATGCTCTTACTACATGACATACTAGGCTTTCCAGGGGATGTCTCCTATTTTCAGTGAATGCATAGTCTTTTTTTTTATGTTCTTTAGCCTATATTTGTTAAGCATGAAGCATCCAGAGCGCATGCTTAATATAAAATAATTTGTCTTGTAAATATTTCTCCCTTTAATCAAAGTTCTTAAGTGTTTGATAAATGTATCTTTTTATCGCAGTATTAATGAACTCATAGTATTAGACACTTTAAACATGTTCATATTTGAAATCTGATGAACCAAGGCAGAAACTGTTAAAATGTTGACTATTTTTTACCCTAATTTGAGTCCAATTAGACCTTTATTTTTCTGTGTAAACAAAACATTTGTACTTGTAAGTTCAAAGTAAAATGTCCCAGCTTGGACAATTTGTTAGGTCTGCAGTGCAGCTGATGTAGCAGAACTGGCCTCTTTTTCTGAACAGACTGGTCCCTGAAGACTTGAGTAGTGAGTTTCACAGATACGTGATGAATGCTCAGTCTTGTGTTTGTGGTGTAAGTCCCAAATCTAATTGGAGAGGAGAGGAGAGCAAACTCTGCTGTGCTCAGTTTGTCCATCACCCCTACATCTGCCACTTTTTTTTCACCTGGCTTCTGCTCTCCTCTTAATTTTCTCCCTTCCAGATCACATTCTTCTTTTGTGCCCCAATTTCTGTTCCCTCTCTCTGTTCCTGTTTTTTTTCTCTATTCCTCCCTGTATTTGAGTCTACAGGATTTTTTCTGTTTCAGTGTATTGCCTGGGTACCTCCATACTAGGAGATGGGACTGACAAAACAAAAAGGGACAGTTTTGCTACCTCCTGATGTCACTAGACCTTCTGGCACTCAGAAGTAATCCTAAATCTTCCTCTGTGCCACCATCTTTGTGGTGGAGATGCAGATAGGGTCTTCAAAAATTCTGGAGCTACTACAACAGGAGTTCACTAACTGTAAAAATACGGCTTGTAGAATTTTATGAATTGAAAAAAACAACTGAGCATCATTTCGGAGATTATGATTCCTGGGTACTAGTAGGCCTTGAACTCCCTTCACCTCCAGGTTTGGGATTCTGTCTCCAAACATATAGATGCTAAAGATGATCAGCAGCAGAGTGGCCTGACTTTAAAAATATGAACACAATAATATGTTTTTTCAAAAATTTGGATTTTTAGCTGTAAATGGTATATTGTCACTTTTGTGAATAATTCTCAACATGCATATAACTAAAATGATGAGAAAACCTGTGTAAACAGAAAAAAAAAACAAACACAAAAAACAGAGCAGTAGTAAAGTGTCCTTTTTATAGCATTTAACACACAAGAATGTAAATAAATACGGTGTTAGTAGAAGTTTATTATTTTGAAAACAGTCAGAAAGGTGGATTAAAAGGAAAACAGTGCATCTGGAAACAAAGGAAACAACATTTAATCTTTGACCAGACATTTTCACAGGGATTTTATGTTCACCTTCAAGGGTGGCATAATGTTATAAATAACAAAATATGCTTTGCTACTTGAGTAGCCTCAAAAAGAAATAGTATTCATTCCATATGACCACTTGAAAGAAAATTACATGCCTGTTCCTCTTAAGAATTAGCATTTTAATTTATTAAATATTTTATCTCAAAAAGGTACCATAAAGGTAAGTAATGAAGTTTGCATTTAGTGTCAGATGAGAAGACAATCAAATGTGTGCCTATACTGCGTATTTCCCCAGAGAATGATAGTAGATGAATTGTATCATTTATGTACCAAGCTGAACACCTGAAATATTTTTTTTATATATTTTCTTTTCTTTTCCATATGCTTGAATATAAAGTTTTTGGTGGTTTTTTTTCCCCAATTTTGATGCATTTCACAAGAGATGAGTCTTTTTTATACAATTGGTTCATGGTTTTTCTGCTGTTCACTTTTAAGTCAACCCAAAACTTGTAATCTTTTTTATTTTTTTTCCTAGTCAACACACAGAGGATAATCTTTTAGTCATTTCAATAACTTTGTAATGTTGGTCAAAGCAAGATGCAGCAGTAGTGTGAGGATGGGTAGGACAACTGATCTAAGAGTACCCGGCTATTGCTTAATGAGGAGAAGAAACACTTATCCCTGCCAAGGAAAACCAGGGCTCATAAAAGACTATGTTAAAAGTGATTGGGTAGTGTCAGCATGTTTGAATTGTCTTTGGGTTTCTGTGGTAATTGTGCACTGTGGGACTTGACATCACTTTGCAATCTGAGGGTGTTAGGATGTGCAGGATGGGTGTCAGAGTCTCCAGCAACTGCTGAAAGTCCGTAGTCGAACTTTCCTGACCTGGGTAGTGAGATCTGAGCTCGAGAGCAAATGCAACAGGCAGTGCTACTGGTGGCAACCACACAGACAGCAAAGGAACTGGAAAGGAATGTAGAAATATCAGCACATTTAAAAGCAAGGAGATACCAAAAATAGCCTGGAGGTGAGTTTATGATAAAGGGACAAAGAAAAAGGAGCTTTACTGGGATTTAAATAAATTAGATGCATTTCTATTTTTAGATAATTCAAATTATATTCTTGTATTTTCTATTTTTATCAGTCTTTTTTTTGTGGGTTTTTTTTTTGTGTGGTTTGTTTTGTTTGGTTTGGTTTGGTTTGTTTTAGATTATATTTTTTATGTGAAATGAATAGATTCTTCTGACCAAGTCCCTCTGGAACTCAGTTGAGACAATCTGCTTCTAAAAGTACATGCTTCCTCTCAAGGAATTGCTGATTAAATTTCAGTGTCTGAATGATTTTGAATTTGTTTTTCTGAACAGTTGCCTGTGATATTGACACTAAGTACACTGTTTTGTACTCTTGTATTTCTTCTGTTTGCATATTGATGCACACTGCAGCCATTTTTCTTGGTACTCAAGAATGTTTTATATCTCAAGTATTTGACTGTATTTCAGGTCTAATGTTACTTTAAGAACAACAATGTAGTGAACATACAACCATAATAATGATATTTGCATCTGAATGTTTATGGAATAGTGTCTCTGAGATTTAAGTGAGCCTTTGCTGTGTCTCATTCTGAGCTGCTGCATCATCACGTCTCCTTGGCACATTGCAGCTAACAAGCCTGTGGAGTAGCAAAGTAGGAACAGTGAAGAAACAATCAAAGAAGAGGAAAACTAGTGGTGNTTGACACAGATGCAGCACACTTTAAAACGGGAGGGGAGGGGGAAGGGAATGGGGAAGCACTGGAGCCAGGACACAGGGCCCAGCCCCACTGCAATGGTAATTTGTGGTTTTTCCTCCAACGTTTAGTAGCCACAAAGAAGTCTTAGAAATTTCTGGTCAGAACCAGGACTCCCCTGTTCCTCTGCAGATAGAACACTGAGCCCTTACACTCCAACCCAATAAATATTTCATCTGGTTTGGAGGGAGAAGGGGTGGAGTCCAGCAGAAATTGTGTTTCACAAATGCAGACGACAGCTCAGACACTCTGAAAGCCAAGTCCTACCTTGCCTCCCACCTCTGAATGGGCATCTCTGCAGCCATGGGCACACAGGGCTCCAGGAAGGAGAAGTCCAGGTGATGTTGGTGCTGATGGGCAGTGACAGCAGCTGAGCATGTCCCCAGGGCTCCCCATAGCAAACTGGAGAACACCTATGAGTAACAGAATGGCAACCACGTTACACACAGAGGAGAGACTCAGGAACAAAGCAAAACAGGAAAGATTTGAGATATGTTAGGAGACAGAAATTCCATTTCCAAACGCTCTGCCCTGCAGAAATGCTTCTCAATAACCACTATTATGGTGCCAGTTTAGAGGATGGATTCCTGAAAAAGGTGTTAATTTCACCTTCCCCTGTTTCTCTCTTTAAGTGTTAGTTTGGTTGGGTTTTGGTGCTAAACTGGATCATAACCTTGAAGTTTGACCATCACTCTTTGTCTTCCTGTAGGCACTTGCTCTGATTCAAGTAGACATTGTGATGTCTCTCTTGTGGGACTTCTCTCTTGGCCAAAGAGAGGTAGGACAAACTTCTGCAGAAGTTGCTAATTAACTTAGCAACTTTCACAAATCCACATTGGTCTAGCAAAAAGTAAACCATCCATCCAACTATTCTGGACACGTAAGCTGATAAAGAAAGGATTTGTAACCAATACACAGGGTTAAGTAAAATCTCCATCACTTACTGAAGAGAGAAGACAATCCCAATCTGCATTTCCCAAGTAAACTGAAGAGAGCTGGACATGGGAATTTACAGGAAGATTGTTTTCCTACAGCCTGTAGCCACTACAAGGAATAAATCAGGGGCAGAAATTATTTAGGGCAGGGCTCTAATCTAATGCTAAGTGCTTTTAACACTGAAGGGAAATGCCCACATTGCTCTCCTGTCGCTGCCTCCCGAGCAATTTATAGTCAGCTTTTAATAGTGGTTACTCAGAGGAAGATTTAATTCCTGCCCCACCTCATCCCAGTCCTCTATACCTGGTAAAACTCAGGCTATGCTGAAAGTCTGGAGTATATAGGAGACAGTTCCTTAATTCTAGAGAAATCCAGTGGTGCTGCTCTGCCTGTTTTATCTTGGCTTTAGCAAGGCTTTTGGCACTGTTTCCCACAAACTGATGAAGTACAGACTAGATAAATGGACATTATTAAAAACTGGATGAGCTGCTGCATTGAAGGGGTTGTGCTTAGCAGCACAAACTTCAGCTGGAGGCCAGTCACAGGAACTGTGCTTCAGGGCTCAATACTGAGTCTTGAAGTTTTAGTTTATAGATATAGATACTATATCTATGAACTAAATAGATAATAAGCTATATAATAACTAAATTTTCAGTGTGGACATTGTCTATACATGGGAAAATTCACCTTCATCAAAAATTCTTTGTTTTCACCCATGAAAAGCATGCCACAGTGTTCATAATTTGGGAAGAGACCATATGATCTTTACAACTTTTCAAATGCAGGGTTTTTTCTGATTTCATATGCATGCAAAGAGGGAAGAAAANTTGCTGTGTCTCATTCTGAGCTGCTGCATCATCACGTCTCCTTGGCACATTGCAGCTAACAAGCCTGTGGAGTAGCAAAGTAGGAACAGTGAAGAAACAATCAAAGAAGAGGAAAACTAGTGGTGATGAAACCAAGTAACTGGATAGATAGAAAAAACGTTTTGTAGTAAAAATTAAGTAAAACGTAATTATAAGATCTTTTATTTTTGCTACATTTTTAGTGTTTTAGATGAACCCTGTTAAAATAATAAAGAGTTTTAAGTTATCAGCATGGGGAGATTTTAATTATTGCTACTGAAAACTGATTCTGTGAATAACCATGTAGGGAACCATACTGTTTTTTCATTATCTAGAATGCAGATGAAGAATACAAATGACCATCTATAGAGCCATGCTTATATATCTTTGAGTGAAGTTGAATGGCATTCAGATGATGTATTTAGGGAAAATACTTAGCATTAGCCTAGTCCTTTTTCTCTTGAAGTTGGTATTTTTCCAGTGACTCCAATAGAAGTAAGTCACAGTCAGAATTTTTCCCTGTAATGCTTTTAAATTACCAACAAACTAAACCAACCAACCAAACAAAACCACAACACAAACAAAAAAAGAAAACCCCACCAAAACCACAAAACAATAACCAACAAACAAATCTTTTGTTGGAAGATATTCCCCAAAACTGTCCCTGAACTCTCGCTGTTTGCAATGGAATGTTCTTTGTGTTGAGTGACTACTTCAAGTGCATCTGAGTGGCTGTGAAGTTTCTAGGTGGCTTTAAAAATTGAGTTTTGAAACCTCCCACACAGCCCTGGATTCTGCATTAGCACACAAATGAACAATTATTATTTTTTTTCTCTCTGCTGAATGTACAAGAAGTTTAGATTACCAGAAGGTACAATTAAATTTTTGCAGGAAATCCTGAAGATCCCAAGGAGATACCTAGTCTGCAAGGGAACAGTTTTCTATTTTTATTTGAAAGTGATGGATTTTTTCACTTTTTCTAATTAGCTTACAACAATGTATGGTGAAGTTCAAATACATTTTATGTAATTATATATAGAAAATATGAGAGGAAATGATGTGTGTGCCCATTGATGCAATAGGAAAATACAGTTGGCATACAGTTAGCAGATTCACAAAATGAAAATCAAGGTATGAATTATTTACCTAATGTTGCACTTTGCCTCAGAATCTGGTGTTTATTCTTGTGAACTTTAGCAGGAAACAGAAGCGACATCAACTGGGAAAACATTTCTTTATTGAGCTAAGAACAGTATGGCTTTCTCGTTTCCAAGTGGGAAACCTGGTTCTTTGGTTTCTTTGTTCTTAGTTAGACTGCTCCCAAACTATTTTAGCTAAACACTTTAAATCCTAATGGAGCCTGGGGAAGGGCAGTTGGCAGCTGTTCATGGGATAATAATGAAACACACCATTTACTACTGCGTGCTGCCGCTGTAAAATGCGGGAAGTAGATCTCTTTTATAGAGATCATGGTGAGCAGAGCTGGATCCACTTTAGGCACTGTAAGTGCATGAACTGTGAGCAAGGAAGTCGTGTTTTAATTGAGAGTAACCAGCACTCATTTGCTTTTGCAGGTAAAGAAACCGTGTACGGAGTCAGATGGTTCAGAGCCGCAGAATCCCAGGTACAGTATCAGAGGGCAGACACTGCCTGACTGCAGTGAGGTGCTGGGGCACGAGGCAGAGCTCTGCTGTGGATCTGTAGCCTCAAAGTGTGAGAGCCACACAGAGAAAAAAGGGTTGCATCATTTGTTATGCCTTTCAGTCTGCAAGAGGTTTTTTTCCCTTCTTCCAGTTAAAGTTGCTGGCTAACTTCAAAGTTTGTTGAGCATACAATTAAAAAAAACCCAAACTATTAAATAGCATAGAGAAATCTGTGTAATCAAGTCTCATTTTCTTTGTTTATTCCTTCTGCATACCTGAGTCTTGAAGTTTTAGTTTATAGATATAGATACTATATCTATGAACTAAATAGATAATAAGCTATATAATAACTAAATTTTCAGTGTGGACATTGTCTATACATGGGAAAATTCACCTTCATCAAAAATTCTTTGTTTTCACCCATGAAAAGCATGCCACAGTGTTCATAATTTGGGAAGAGACCATATGATCTTTACAACTTTTCAAATGCAGGGTTTTTTCTGATTTCATATGCATGCAAAGAGGGAAGAAAAGGAAATGGATTTAGTTTCCATGTTTTGCACATGTATGTATGTATGTGTATGGATAATTTTGAGCAGGTGAAGCAATAACTGTTTGAGATGTGCCATTAAGCCTGCATCTTCCTGATGATTAGTAAGATGTTGAACTACAGTGGATGACTTACTCAATTTTTAGTTGTTTGCAGTGCTTTTCATCTAACTTTATCTTGCTTCTGTTAGAAGATATATTTCAGTTTCACAAAAACTCAGAACTTTAACTGTGAAGTGAGAGACAGAAAACAAACCTGATTTCAAACTAATGTTGTGATTAAAACTCAGAAAAACAAGGTTTCACCCCTAGTCTCATCCTTTATGATGTTGCAGAAGGATCCTCTGGGGGTCACCTGCAGTATCCAAGGCCAGTGTATCTGTGACTTGAGCTGTGCTGTGCACCATCTGAATGTCTTTGATTAGCTCATGCCAGTTATTAATAAATCACTTTATTTCCTTTGGTAAGAACTGAATGTATGTGAGGGAATACAGAAATCAATGTTCAGATCTACTTCCAGTGAAGTAAGTAGCAGTTTTGCCTTGGAATTAGTGGAGACATGTTTGCCCTTCAGTCCTCATTTAAGGACATTTAAATGAAAAATTTATCTGCTGTGCTGCTGCATTGGAATACAATTTGTTATAAAGGTCAAGGTTTTTCCAAGTACTTTGCTGGCATCGAGAATCACATGCATGTGCGTAATTTTGCCTTTCTTGTCCAAATGAATCTGTAACTAAAATTTAAAAATTATGAAGTCAATTGTCAGATGTAGTTTCATAAGAGTATTCTTTCGCAACAAACCTGAGGACCCAGAATACAATGTACTGCCATTACCTCTGCATATTAGGAAAATTCTTACAAGCTGTAGTTAATTTCTTAAGTCTGAGGAAGAGGATACTCCCATGTGTAAAAGGAGCACCATGTTACAAGTAGTCAATCTGGAGGCTGAATCTGCTAGTTTCCTTTTTTTTTGATGGTGCATTTTCAAACAGAACTACTTCTTATCTTGAGCTCCACAGCCTCAGTTATCAGATGCAGTTGGAATTAATGTCCCCGGCCTGAATGTGTGCAGTGCTGTGTACACAGCCTGAAGCAGGGGTTTTTGGGCAGAGNGTGTGTGTGTGTGTGTGTGTATATATATATATATTCCCTGTGCTGCCTGGGTGGGAACTGCACATCTTTTCAGTGCCAGTAAGGTGGCAATAAAGTTTAAACAGGGGTGTGAGGGTTGGCTATGAAAATGTGCTCCTGAGGAAGGGGAAAATGTGGGTAGTGAGCAGCCCTGAAATGGGTGGCAGTAGGTGCAGGGCTGGTTCAGAAATCAGCTGTGCCGTGTTGAGGGGATCTCTTTGAGCTTCCACCTGAGGAGCTCAGATGTAAAACAGAGAATGGCTCAAAATAGGGAGCAGGAGAGACAGGGCAGACTACTCCAGCTCTTCAGACAGGGCTTTCTGGCCAATTCATTGCAGGTTGGAGCAGCTGGAGAGTTTGCTAGCCCAGGTCAGATGCATGTGTGTACACATTCAGTCTGTATTCTAATACTGTAAATTGTCTGTGGTGTATTGATATATAAGCACATTTTCTTTCTTTGATTTCTTCTTTCCTAAGAGTCTTAACAGATATGACCCAGGTGAGTTGCACATATTTATTTTAAATAGGTAAAAAAAAAAGAGCTATTTAAAACAAGAAGCAGGTCTGTATAAATAAATAACAGAAGAAAAGGGGTCAGTTATTCACAGGCGAGTTAAATAGCTACAGGACTGGCTGTTAAACCAGCACAGCTAAACAATTCACTGTCCTTACTCAGTCACTGGCAGGCTCCCTAAACAAACTGTCATTTTCTCTTGGTTCCCCATCAAGATATGTAGTTATTTTCTAAGCAGTGTGCTGCATGGTTTTCAGATCACAGGTAATAGCAGCATCCTTCTGACTGTAGAGCAGAAATCTGATTTTTACAGCCCTAAGTAAAGCAAATGACAACTCTAGACAGCAGTAAAAAAGGAGAGTGCTCATTTTTTTTCCATCAGGTATGACTTTTAAAATTTATACTGATTAAAAAATGCACTTTTGTACAATACTAATGCTGGAAGATTTATATTTTTGTTGCTGATAGATGGAAATGGATTTAGTTTCCATGTTTTGCACATGTATGTATGTATGTGTATGGATAATTTTGAGCAGGTGAAGCAATAACTGTTTGAGATGTGCCATTAAGCCTGCATCTTCCTGATGATTAGTAAGATGTTGAACTACAGTGGATGACTTACTCAATTTTTAGTTGTTTGCAGTGCTTTTCATCTAACTTTATCTTGCTTCTGTTAGAAGATATATTTCAGTTTCACAAAAACTCAGAACTTTAACTGTGAAGTGAGAGACAGAAAACAAACCTGATTTCAAACTAATGTTGTGATTAAAACTCAGAAAAACAAGGTTTCACCCCTAGTCTCATCCTTTATGATGTTGCAGAAGGATCCTCTGGGGGTCACCTGCAGTATCCAAGGCCAGTGTATCTGTGACTTGAGCTGTGCTGTGCACCATCTGAATGTCTTTGATTAGCTCATGCCAGTTATTAATAAATCACTTTATTTCCTTTGGTAAGAACTGAATGTATGTGAGGGAATACAGAAATCAATGTTCAGATCTACTTCCAGTGAAGTAAGTAGCAGTTTTGCCTTGGAATTAGTGGAGACATGTTTGCCCTTCAGTCCTCATTTAAGGACATTTAAATGAAAAATTTATCTGCTGTGCTGCTGCATTGGAATACAATTTGTTATAAAGGTCAAGGTTTTTCCAAGTACTTTGATGGCATGGAGAATCACATGCATGTGCGTAATTTTGCCTTTCTTGTCCAAATGAATCTGTAACTAAAATTTAAAAATTATGAAGTCAATTGTCAGATGTAGTTTCATAAGAGTATTCTTTCGCAACAAACCTGAGGACCCAGAATACAATGTACTGCCATTACCTCTGCATATTAGGAAAATTCTTACAAGCTGTAGTTAATTTCTTAAGTCTGAGGAAGAGGATACTCCCATGTGTAAAAGGAGCACCATGTTACAAGTAGTCAATCTGGAGGCTGAATCTGCTAGTTTCCTTTTTTTTTGATGGTGCATTTTCAAACAGAACTACTTCTTATCTTGAGCTCCACAGCCTCAGTTATCAGATGCAGTTGGAATTAATGTCCCCGGCCTGAATGTGTGCAGTGCTGTGTACACAGCCTGAAGCAGGGGTTTTTGGGCAGAGCTCTATTCACAATGCAGCTTGGGTCTTGCAAGGGGAATCTCTGAGACCTCTGCTCTGGCTGGAGTGGCACTAGAGGGCATTGCACGGCATGTCCAAATTTAAAGCTTGGAGCAAGGTAATTCTTCTCTAAACAAGGCTTAAGTGAAAACATTGCACATAAAATGAAACATCAGCATAAAAATGAATGCCGAAGTCACACAGCCTTACAGAAGAGCTCCTGGCTTGGGACCTAAGGCCAATATAATTCATTTATTTAGCTAGCTTTATAGTCTGTTGGTTTTGGATTTTAAACTATTACAATAAATGCAGATGGAAAGTGTTTTTACAGTAGGGAAGTAATTAAATTGGGTGTGGGAACCTTGTCAGGAGAATTCTTGGAGTGACATGTGTGTATCAGCAGATTCTTTGTCTTGCTTGGCCTTGGTTTGTCTTTTAGAAAGAAACGTTCAAACTGCAGATGTGACTAGTATTTTAATTTTTTTTAAGGAGAATTTACTATCCTATGTAGCATTTAAAAAAAGCTTTCCAGAAGCATCCAGCTATACATACAGTAAAAATCGATCTTGTTAGCATTTATTAATAGAAAGTGGTTATTATCTTGACAGACAGGTATACTGCATAGATGGAAAGGAAACTAGTTAAGAATTGAAGTCATGGAGGATGGGTGAGTTGTGAACACAGAAGGAAACATGCATGCACGACTCCAGTATCTCTCTCACAAATTTTGATTTGCAAACAACTTTGTCTTAGAAATTCTACCAAAGTTTCTTGGGAGTTATTTTGCCAAATCCCTGTGAACTGTTTGTGAATACTTCCAAATTTCAGATATTATACCTAAATGGTAGTGTTTTACCTAACTATGCTGATATTGTGGTTGTATCGGTACACAGTCTTAATAATTTTGTAATAAAAATTAAATTCACCCTGTAAATCTGGATGGCTGCCTACTTATGCAACAGCCATTGATGTGTGAGTCAGAAGCCATAAATGGTTGGGCCTCACCAACTGTCGTGCTACAGGTCTGGATGAGACAGGAGTAATGTGTACGTGACAGTTGTGGCATGCTACATCTGTGTCAAGTTCACTAGCAAATTTAGGAGGACAAGTTACTTTGTTCAGAACCTATAAGCTTCATTACTTTTAATTTTCTTATATGTTGCATATACTTTAAAATGGTTCCAATCCTGTGTAATCCGAACAGTTCCTACATTAAATTTAATGATACACAAGGATTGCTCAAATGTAGTGTAGTACATGAAAGTTAAGTTTTATGCAATTATTAATGAGTTCCCTTTACATATATGTAATCAAATAAGCCATTTTAATTCTTATAAGGAAGCACTTTGTTGTCTTAAAATTACAAGCTACACTTACAGCCTCATACCCCACGACCTTACTGTGGAAATGAATTAAACACTAGATTATGTCTGATTCAGAAGTCTAGTTACATGATAAATGCCAAGACCCAGACTTCTGCTCACACTCAGCTACAACACATTTGGTTTGGCTGTACAGTCCAGGGGAACATCTTTCTTTGAGACAACAGACTGCTTGTAGACACATTTCTACTATCCCCAGATCCTCTTTCCCTTCCCACCAGGTCTGCCAGAGATTCCACTGTAAAACTATAGTTATGTCATGAATTGAGATCTGACAACAAATATTGGGTTTTCTGACCATAAAATGAAACAGGGAAGAGAGAAATGATGGGGGGAGGGAGTGGAAGTCCCTGCAATGGAAATTTAGGAGAGTCTTCTGATGCTTCATCAAAGTCCACTGATTATCGGGAAAAAAATCATGTTTTTTCTTTTACCCTTTGAAGAAGATAAAATTGTCTGCAGAAGAACGAGAATTTTCTGACAGCCAAAACACAGTCTTTTTTTTTTTTCTTTTTTTTTTTACTGGAAGGGTAAAGATATATTTTCGCTCTGTAAACCACGGTCTTTATATCATGAAGATGATATCTATGGGGGAAAAAAGGGAAAGCTTGAAGGTCTTGACAAGTAGATTTGTAAGCTTGGCATGAAAGTTAGCTGACAAATTGTGAAAATACATGTCTGTTTCAAACAGACATTGCTTTTATAAACACAGAAGGTCAATGGATCTTTGTATTTTTGAGTTAAAGCTAAGCTTTTTAGAGTAAGAAGCCCTCCATTTTTGTTGCATGATTTTTACTACAAACCTGTGTATCCAGTATGTCAAGCTATAGCCATTCTTCCTGACTTGTCTTCTATTTTTAATTTCTGAAAGCAAAAGAAGGGGAAAAGAAGCCACTTCTCAGCAAATTCTCCCTTTTACAACTTAATGAGATGCTATAAAAGGGGCGTGTAATCAGAGGTTACTATTATGTTAGTACCTGCTAGACAAAGTTAATTCCTATCAGTGAACTACAAATTCATCAGTGATGATTACTGGTAAATATTGAATCATATGCATGCCCACAGTTGCCAGATAAACAAACTGTCAAAAAAAGTAAAAGGGATCTTTTTATGTCTTTAAAAAGGTCTCCAATATTTCAATTTAATATGGGTTTCAGTGAGGCTTTTAGCTTAGATTGCAGCTGTTCATCAGATGATGGCTGTTCTGTTCTTACACACACACACACACACTGCTTAAAAGTACACCACATAGATTTAAAAGCTAGGAATTCTGTTTCTAGTTCTTCATGTTAAAGTCTCTCTTAAAACTTCTACATTGGAAATAGGCTTTCACATTTTCTCACTGGTCTCATTTTGATACCTACTCATGGATTTTCATTGGTCAGAATATAAAGTGCATGTACACTTCCAGTGACAATTACTATTATTAATGCACTCACAAGTAAACAGATGGTATTGAATGCCAGTGAGTTTTCATGTTCAGTTTGCTCAAAGTGTATTTCCTCTGCAGTTTTGGGGTACTGTTGTCAGTACAATGTTCACTGACTTTCTGTATGTAAGCTGAGCTAATACTGTATGAGTTCATTACTCAACAGTGGAAACACATGGCCATTCATATATTTAACAAACATGAAAAGGAACATAACCTGTATCTTCTTCATCTAGATCATCAAAATTGTTTCATTCTCAGCAATTTGGACTGTGTAAAATACACCTGAGATTTCTCTTTCACTAATGACCTCACTAATTACCTCAACAAGACTATCACAGTCTTATCTCAGTATGATGATGGCTGATGCTTTCAGTCAAGTATTGGCTTTATTTTTATATCATGTAATTGTCCATATTTACCAGATCTAACATTAACTCCTCAACACAGATCCAAGTTTTACAGGTTTCTGACACATTCTGCAATGAATTTAATCTCATATATGTATTGAAAGGTTTTTTTCTAAGGTAAAGGTTTGTATTCTGTGAACCATATATAGCTTGTCTTGGCGAGAGCGTAATTTAAATTCTTTCCTGAGTCGAGTAATGTAGCTTCACTGTATCTCACACTGAATAAACTGTAGCTCCTAATGACATGACAAATGGACTTCATTTGAGGAAATGTGACATTGAGAGGACTCTTTGATATAGACTCTGAAGGAGAGATTCATCTCACCCTGAAGCAGTTGTGTAAGATAGGCACTTCTGAGATGACATTTATCTGATCTTCGTTCTATTGACTGTGAAGACACCTTACTCTATCCCTTTTCTGAGCATCAATGCATAACCCACCAGCAATCACCTGTTGCACTGCTGATTTATTACAAGACCAGCTAGATACACAGTGTAAATAAAAGCAATGAAAGCATTTATTTTTATTTTACACGTTCTGCTTTTCTGCAAAACTGTTCAGTACCAGAAGGGAGTACATTCAAAGATAAGGTTATTCTTTAACCAGTAAAAAAACCCCACTTTTGTGATTATGTGCTAGCATTTCTTGGGTTTGGGACAAAGTATAAAAAGGAACAGATACAGCAATACAAATTTGCTACGAAAAAACAGACTAGATGAATTTGAAAGATTGCCATAATTAATTTTGGGAACCATAAGAAAAAATGCAGTCAACAGGAGAGATAGTATATGTCTGTCAGAAAATAGCATTCATGATAGTGAGGCCACTATAGTTACAAACACTTCACCTAAGATAAATGTTTGGCAGGCTCAAACCCAGACTTCTCATTCAAGACAGTGGCAAAAAAATGTATCACAAATTCCTAATTTAAAATAATTATGTTGTGGAATAAGATTTCTCATAAAGGCTACATTCTGGGACACACTGGCTTAGCTTGCAGTCAAGAGAATGTTTTACACAAATCTGCACGTATTTAGTCTGCACGTCACTTAGGCTGTTGGAGTCAATCAAAATAATGTCAGTTAACTCTGCAGATCCATGTAACTGAATGACATACAACATCCATGACAATTGCACGATAGTTGCTACAAGGAATAGGTTGCGTTTTCAGACATAGTTTTCAGGCAGCACAAATTTTTCCTATTTTTAGAGCAGTCTGTGTGGTATCTCTCTGCCTGATGTACGCTGATGTTCTCATTCATTAACTGTAGAAATTCAGGCTGCTGATTACCTAAGGTCTATTGAAACTGGTCACTGTCTGCCCGTCAGTTTTTGTTGGCTCTGGATCAAGCCCCAGAGAGTTCTAAAAATATATATGATATGTTTACAGAAAGTACAATAATCTATTTAGAGTGCAAACACATGGTAACTGATGACATCACAGAGAATTATTTGAATGGTTTATATTAACAGATCCCTAGGGCTTTAACAATAAAATTAATTTATTTTTTATATTTCAGGTCTGTTACAAATTCTTGGGGTTTTTTTTTGTTAAAATTAGGCATAACACATCTTCTGTTGTATTAATGTGTGATCCCAAGCCAGATCATGTCAGTGTTTAGACTTCCGTTAACCTTAATCAATTGTGGGTCAGAATTTAGAATAAAACAACAAAACCCAAGATGTTTTAAAAGTTTTTGGAAATGTATAGAAGTAATTTGGAGATATTGAACCTACCTTCAAGTGCAGATATATTGTCTTTTTGTCTAACATCACATACTATAAAATGTAAGATCTTTCTAGTATGGATTTGTGCTACTGGAATGCAAGAACCTACACCACTAATATAGAGAAACATGCTATTCTAACAGTTCTGAGTTTATTGTTATCTCTTGCTAGCAATATTTATGAGATAGAGTAGATAATACAAAATGTTGTGCAGTTGTATCCTGGAATGTACTAATTTAAATATTTTATTTAGTGTCCCCTTAGAAAACTCATGTCATTCCTGTTTGCTTAGGTATGTTTTTGAAAATGGTTAAAATCCTATTGAAGAATGGCTTGAACCACCGGCTCTTAAAATATTTAATAACTACTTTTTGCTAGTTTTCACTCTCAAAATACATTATATGCATTAAAAGGGAGTTGATACTTTGTCTATTTATTCACTGTATATAACCTTATGTCTTAAGTATCTTACATAAAGGCCTTAAACACTAGGCTGTTATAAAAGCCATTCTACGTGGTGCAAGTATTGCATATTTCATGGAGTGAGGAACTGAACCAGGGTTTACTGTAACCAGCACACATAAATCTAATCCCTTTTGCTCCCCTTAGGCTGACCTGTGTGAAAATTTTCCATTGTCTTGAGTAATTGCTAACTTACCCACTACTGTTACATGAACAAATGTGGTAACTTCCAGGGTATTGCTGGGTACCCATCTCTGTTTTAAACTCTTCTGATCATTCTTTCTCACACTTGTTCTTATTGAGAGAAAGGATTTTTTCATGTGGAAAACTTTATGGTTAGTTGTGAGGAGGACTGGAACCACCCTGCATACTTATGTAATTAATAGTTTGGACATAATCATGACTTCTAAAGTGTCATGTGATTTTTGAGCCTGCTCGAGAGTGCAAGTTATTTAGCTGGCCCCAGCCGTGAAACTACCTTCACATACACTGGTAGTCATGGGTGACTTCAATTACCCTGATATTGTTAATTGAGAGAATTATACAGGGGTATTCAGGGCGTGTAGGAAGGCAACAAGGAAGGCCAAAGTCCTCCTAGAGCTTAAATTGGCAAGTAAAGTAAAAGAGAATAAAAAGAGCTTCTTTAAATATATAAGTACTAAAAGGAAGAATAATGAAAGTGTGGGGCCACTGCTGAATGAGGCAGATGGTAATTATGTCACAGTCACTGATGCTGTGGAGTTGGCACAGGGAGAGTCCCAGACTGGGCCTCGCAGCAGATGGGAGCTGTGTTCAGGAGCTGGATTCTGGCACCGGGTTCAGGAACACACCAATCAGGATCAAAGGCAGTATAGACCAAGTCCTTGGTGCTCTTGAGGGGGAGAACCCCTCATAGAGGAAGAACGAGAGCCAGAGAGACCAAGAGCTAGACCTGGAGAGTGAGTGCCAGAGAGCGAGGTCCTGACCCAGAGACCCTCCAGACCCCCAAGCTTTATATACTGGATATTACGTCTATGACATGGAATACCTCGGTCAGTTTGGGGTCACCTGTCCTGTCTGCTCCTCCCTGCAGGTCTTTCACTTTCTACACCACTCAGTGTTATACACAAGTTCTAGCAGTGGCCTTGGTATCCTTGGTAGTAACTCTAAACATGAGATATTATCACTGTTATAAGCAGACACTGTCTGCAAAACATGCTGCTAACTTCAGAAAGTGCAGTTAGTTAGAAAGCCTGAGCTGAAAAGTAAAATCAGTGAACAGAATTTGTTCGGTTCTCACTCAAAACAAGACAGGAGTGCATGTATTTCTGTATTAATTACTGCAGCAATCAGAATTTAATACTTTTGGACACTCAGGAATGTCTTGACATAGGGTAAATACTATTTCTGAGTGAAAGAAAATAACCTCAGATTATATCTGCATGTGTTTTCCCATAATTCAGTAGTTTCTCAGAGCTTTATCCTGAAATCAAACTGGATTTGGAGCCATAAAATGAGTGTTGGTTCTTCAAGTGCAACACATACAATCACAATGAGAAGAAACGTTCTCTGTTGTTTTTTTTTTATTGTTTGTTTTTGTTTTGTTTTGTTTTTCTCTGTTATATCACATTACAGCAAAACACAAGAGAACTGATTCAGACTATTCCACCTCATTGACATCTTGGATAATCCAAATATATTTTACCATTGATGCCTTTAAATATTAAATGTATTTGGTTCCACCTGCCTTTAACTTCAAATCCTGTTGAATAGATTCCTAGAGGAATGCAGACTTTAAAATATTTGAGGAAAAAAGTAGTTCCTTTAAAAAGTAGCCTGTACTAATCTCAGAATAGTGGATCTGGATCTAACTGGCCAGGGTTTTAAAAGTTCCTGACTAGATGTTTCACAACCTGTACAGACACATTTTCAATGCCATCAGCCAGTCTATATACTGAGTAAGCATTTAACTACCAGCAGTTAGTATGCTCTGCTAGTATTTAACATGCTAAGAATCACCTCTTTGTTATTCTACTAGATACTGATCTGTCATTAGAAAGAAAAAAAAAAATGTAGGAAATGAATAGAATGAACACTAGAAATCCATATGAAAAGAAACCACATGCACATAAACTATTTTCAGGTTTACTTTTCTGATGTCGGCATCTTCCACATGTTGCACATACATGTGTTAAAATTGGTTTACTTTTGATATTTTAGGCTTGGTCTCTCTTTATGCTAAGGTAGCCTTATCAGAGTGACTCTGCCTCAGCTCTCTCCACATAGAGCATAGTTTGAGCACCAGTCATTGTTGTCCTCTGGGAACAGAAGTCAGAGGATCCAGATGACAGTAGGTGAAGAGACTCCTCCACAAGCAGCATCTGGCTCTTTGGCAGATTTGTCAGGCACTTCTGCTAATGGATTTGGATTTGCCCAGGGGTCTTTTATGTGGTTACATTGCAGATGGTCTGACCTATATTCTCCTTTTGAATGCTTTTATTTTAAATTTGAAAAAAAAAAGGCAAAAAACTTTCATCTGATCCTCAAAATTTACACACTCCTTTCCAATTGATAAAGTTCTTTATCGGTCTCATAAGATGAGGCAGGCTCCTTTTTGTTAGAAATCACAAAACTTTCCATATATTCAAATGTGTGTCTTGAGATTTGTTGGCAATTCTGGAGTTAACTGTCCAGTTTAGCTGCCAAGTGATAAAATTTACTGTGATCTGAGTCTGCATTATTGTCAAATTTCTTTGGGAATTACTTTATTGTATTTGTAGAGCTGAGATAACTTTACCTTCCTTAAAGCATGAAATATACTTGCCTGCCACTAGCCATTGACCTTTGAAAGGGTCAAATCTAGATTTGGTTAAACGTGAAAATGAGTATGTTGGTCTCAATCTAATTCATAGGGGATTCTCATCTGCCATTTAAGAGAGGCCCAGGACTGAAGCAGCAAGTCTGGGAAGGTACAATTGGCACAACTATGGAGAAAGACATTTGTGGTGCCCAAATAAATAAAACATTTCACACGATTTTGTAGCAGAATTATATATTGTGTGGCTAGAGCACAGAAGAAGGCAGAGAGAGAGAATATTCTGTTTGGTGAATTTCATTTTAATTCTGTTTTAATTTACAACTGAATCGCTGTCACTTTAATTTTTAAGGTTTTGGGTGATTTTGCTTTTTGCTGTAGAAGTAATTGGCAGGTGACTATACATAAGATCATGTTTTATTCCTGTGTTATTTCAGGCTTATGTCTTATTTTCCTTCTAATTATGTAGATTAAATTAAATAGAAAAAAAAAGAACAACCCTGTTCTCTCAAAGATGCAGTGATTTTCATTACTTTCTCAAAATAGTTCTAGAGAAGCATATTCATCTTCCTTAGTGTTTCATTATTATACTATGTTTCATAATAGTAATATTTTAAAATTTGATGTGAAATTTTAAAAATTATAAAAAGCAGTCATGGCATTATTAATATTTTCTACTCTAGTGCCCTGTCTTACAAACCAATTTCTTAATCACTGAGGAACCTGTGCTAAATGCAGTAAAGTTACAGTTTTAAGTCGATGATCGTGAACTTAAAAAACTACAATGCTGTAGGATTTGTTTCCTCCTCTGCCCTGCTTTTTCCTCGGGACTTAGAGAGAAGTGGATATTTAATGATTTTTAAAGGCTAGGTGCCATGTCAGAAGTGATAGTGAGACCAAATCATTGGTGTAAGCCAGGCTTTTAGCAGAGGGAACTATAAAGGAGTTTCCACTGATCAGGCTGGTTTCCAGTGATGTGGTGTGTGTGCAGGGGCAGCAAGGGGCTGGAGCCATGGCTCTGCCCTGGGCAGATAGGAATCCCCCCACTGGGGCAAAGGCTGAGCTGGAACTGGAGGTGTTACAGATTTGCAGCTAGTACCTGCCCCTTCTTGTGGCTCAAGGGGATAATTCTGGGGGGAGGGATTATGCCCCAGAGTCCTCAGCAACACATATTTATTGACTCTTAGAAAAATCACCTACTTCACCTCAAATTAAAAAGGTACATAAAAACTGTGTTTATGCTTTAAGTCTCAAATTATAAAATGACTTGGGGAAATCAAACAGGGAAGCAAAATGAAATGTAATCATTTGGTATCAATTGTAAAGGGCAGCCAGTATGAGTGCATTTATCAAAGCATCATTCTGTCTCTTACTGAGAATACCAGATTTCACATTTATTTATTTATTTATTTAAGTAATTAGCTACTAAAGGTGAATGCAATAATATCCCTGTTCTTTCAGGTGTGCAGGTAATAAAATCTACTGAACTTAACAGGAATGATCAGATGCTGAAGCAGTTAAAGCATTAAGCAGTCAGAAAGTTGCATGTATTTATTTTATATTTTAAACCTAGCTCATTGTTGTGACTGCGATTAGAGAACAAAAATTATTGCTTTTGACATAAACTGTTTTGGAGCCAAACATAATGTGCTCCATATGAGGTAAACTACAGAATATTTGTCTTGGGAGCCAAGGTTCAGATCAGGTTTAACTTTTAAGGGGAACTTCACTGTTAAAAGTGAGATGTACTAATGTTTCCCATCTTAAGACTGCTTGCCAGTAACTCTCTATATTTGAAAAAAAAACAAAAAACAAACCAAAACCTAAACCAAAAGCATCCAGAGAAGATTCATAATGTTTGCATTAAAATGTGAAGCTTGAATGGATCATGAAAACTACAAGATTTTGGCAACTTCTGTATTCTGTCCAGTCTGTCATCATAACTCATCCTTTCTGGAGGTGGATGAAGTTCCTGCAAGGCCCCTTGTAAGTAATTACGTTGAAATGTGGTATGATAACTCTAATACAGCACATATTAAAGAGCTTTTTCTCCCATGGGCAATCCCTCATGAAGACGAAGCACATTTCAATTACTAGTTTGAAATAGAGAATTCAATTCAGAGTAAGTCAGATACAAGTCACTCTCTGCTCTCTTGTTATGAAAATGTGAGTTGATACTTAACATCATACAGTTCAGGCTCCACTGAAGCCAGCAGCAAAATTCCCAGAATTTCATATCTGATTTCCCAATTTTATATTTGTTTAAATATTATCTTACATAAATAAAGGTGACATTCTTCTATTGCAATTAATAACGTTATTACTATATCTCAATTAATAATGTCAATATGGATCAGGTACAAATATCAGAACCTAGGCATCCCAGCTGTTCAGTCTTCACTGGTGGTGATGTTTATGTGGCAGGTTAAGGGAAGTGTGTACCCTCCTGCTGAAAGTGTACCTCCAGCTACTGCACAGACAAGCCCAGAATTAAGGGTACTTAAGAGGTACATCAGATCTAAATGGAAGACCTACCCCAGTGAAAAAGCAGATCTCCAGCATCCTAGGAAAGGGTATGAGGATTTATATCACTTTCTCTCCAAAAAAAGGTAGTTGGAAGATAACAGATGAAATTTTCCCTAGAATTCCTCTTTCTCATGTGTGGCTGAGTACCAGGGATTGTATAGAATCGTAGAATCATGGAATGTTAGGGGTTGGAAGGGATCAAGAAGATCATCTTGGTGGCCCTGCGCTGGACTCTCTCCAGTAGCTCTTTGTCCCTCTTGAACTGGGGTGCTCAAAACTGGAAATAGTATTCCAAACGAGGCCTCACCAATGCAGAGTAGAGAGGGAGAAGAACCTCCCTTGACCTGCTGTGAGATAGTGAGAGTCTCCAGTTCATTGGGTTTGTTACCTGTTCTTTACCTACAATTGGGTCACCTGTCCGAGATGCAGAAAGGACTTCGGAATTCTCAGAAGATTTTTCAGATGAGACTCTTGAGTAGTTGTTCTGCAGAAGTTTTGGTGTAGGAAGGAAGGCCACAGGCTTGCTGTTTGCATATCAGCCGTCTCCACAGAAGTGTTTGCTATTGTTTATGACACAGCACATCAGGTTGTAAGAACCACAGAATATTGCAAGTGCCAATCGCATCTGGAAGTGATCAGTAGTGGAAATGGGAACTACTGGGTTAACTCCTCTTTGAAAATGTAGTGCTGTGATCCAAAGATTTGCATTTGGATATTATTTATCTATAAGCCAGTAGCCTGTATTTCATGTAAGTTGGATTCTTGACAGCTCCCTGTGGAAACACAGTGTCATTATCACTTTTATTTAAATTCTCATATAATGACTTCAAAACCTACTTTAGTCGCCTTTTTTTAAGTAGTAGGTTAAACATGAGTTTAACTTCCTGTGCACCTTTATGTATTTTCTGTTTGCACTAGGACTTGGTACTGCAGAATGCAGCCCGTGGGCTGCATGGCTGAGCTTGCAGAAGTGTGTGAGACCTGCACACAGCTGTGGCATGGGATCATTGCTGCTCTTGGGGCTGCACTTGGTATGGGTTTGGTGTGTGCCAGCTGGCACTCAGGCACACTCTGGTACAGCCCAGGTTCAGAATGGACCAACCTGCACACAGACTAAGAAACATGAGCTCCCTACTGTTCTCTCTGCTCTTCCATCAGTGGTTCTGTGTCTAACCAGATGCCTTTTTCTTTAAGACAGGAAGTATCTGTTCAGATATCACTTCTTTCCAGATACTTCCATTTGTGTCTGGAGTGTAGGTCTTCAGCTAAAATTGTATCACATCAAACCTGTGACTGTCACATTTGGATAGCCCAGAAAAAAGATCTCAAAGGCTGGGATCCAATTGGCAAGAAGGTATTGCTCTGCATAACTTTGTTTTTTGTGTGTGCATCAGTCTATTACACTAGAGTGTAATAGTTATGAAACTATTGATATGAAACTATCATTTGCCCTTGTCTAATCAAACCAATCTCAAACTGCAGGGTGGGGAGGCAAGGTGAAAGGGGAGCCATATGGAAATAAAAGGCTTCTCATTATCTGCCTTTTCAGTGACAGCCTGCCAATTTCGTTAGTGTAGACCTGTGTTTTGTAACTGAAGAATTCTCCTGAGCATAGTGAGGTTGAGATGGAAGTTTATGTTGAGGTAAATAATTTAACATGTTCCCTCCCTCAATTTGTCTTGATTTTTATCTATTCACTTTCATATTTGTTGGCTTTAGACAAATGGACTACATGTCCAAAAAGTGAGTCCAGAAACAGTTCCTAGAGATTATTCTGTGTTTTCTCCACAAGTGTGGAAATCCAAATTAATTTTACATTGTCTTTAAATTCTGTCAAAGAAATGACATTCATTCCCAATTAAGGTCAGAAAGCAGTGAGAAAATATTGTAGTGTGTGGCAGTGGCCAACTGAAATGGACAAGAACAGACTGTTTACTGTGGTTTTCTGGAAACCACATTAAATGACATTAAACTGAAATAATATGTCCCAGTCAATCAGAAATCAGGGAAACCATTGTAGTTACTGACTTCTAAGCAAATAATAGTTTTCACCAATTATACAGCATGACAGTCCAAGCCTTATAAATGCATTGCTGTGCTTAGCCACCACCAGAGCAAACCTAACCTTTTCAGCTTTGTTTTATTCCTCAGGCAGGAAAAAAAATTGCCAAGTTTTCTAGCAAAAATAAACATAAATTTGTAACCTTTTTTTTTTTTTTTCACACTATTTAATAATATTTTCTCACCAGACCCATGAAGAAGGAATACATTTACTGAAAGGTATCCCTTTCAGTAAGGCAGTATCTTCTTATTACTTAGCAATAGCTGTATGCTAGAGTAACAAAATCTGTGCCCTTTGGCATTTTCTCAAACAGGAAGCATAGATTTAATGAAAACAAAAAATTATCTGACATCTAGCTGTCAGGAAGAAAAGTGAATGTCAAGATGGCACAGGGTCAAAAAGGGAGGGTGATAGCAAAAGTTTAACTGGGGAATTGAGAATGGGGGCTGGCAAAGAACTGTTAAAAGAAATGCCCTTTTTCTGTCGCTGTGAACTGGCATTAGGAGGCACAATACAATGCTGGCCTTTGTCATGGAACCTGCTTGTCCATGTTCTCAGCTGAGCCTTCTGCACCAAGTGCATCCCAAGCACTGAGACAAGCTGCTTGTCAGACAGCTCCTGTAAACTAATACTGTCTGCGTGAGGTTTTGGGGTTTTTTTTTCTCCTGGAATTAGCTTGAATAGCCAAGAGAAGGACAATAGGCATTTGTGAGATAGGATTGTGAGATACAAGCACAACCAGTGCCACTTTATGCTCCAAAGGATCACCTAAGGAGTCTCATCCTCTGCAAGATAAGGAGCACTGTTGAGATAGACAAGGTCTTAAATAAAATCATGCACAATTTTTAGTTATCTTCAAATTATTGTCACTTTATACTAGAAGGATACTCTCTAAAGTGATGTTTTTGCAATCCCTGGGTAGAGATTATTTCCCTGAGAGCTTGAACTCATATGCTAGGAAGCTGCATCATGATATTCAAGCTTGTAATGAGTCATCCATATTCATAAGGCATCTACTACAGTCCTTACTGTACACTTTTATTTCTTCAAAGCTGAACCTCATTATATTTATTACCTATGGGGTATTTTTTAACATGGTAGAAAAACTGTAATGTTTTAATTCATCATTACACTGAGGTTCCCTCTCTTTGATACTCTTTATCTGTCATTAGTTGTAGACTGATTGAAGAGTAGTACTTTCCTGGAATATCAATGAGGCATTAGTTTTGCTTCTTTCTTTTGCTTTTTTATTGTGAAAGTTGATAGTCTCCTTACAAAAGCATAAGAAATAGAAATTATACAGCTAGAATCCATCTTCCATCCCCAAATTATTGCAAAATGTTTAGCACTTGTTTGCTGGATTGTTAAAAAAACAAAAACAAGAACAAAACTTCTGAAGAGCATTTTTGTTTTTATCCTTTTAACATGACATTTTTTTACTGCTTCTTAGCACTGTATCAGATCACTGTACAAGTTAAGAAATGAGGCCTCAAGGAGAGTGGAAAGTAGGTCTTGCTAGTGTCCAGCCGTATTATTTGTTTTTAATTCTCTGGCAAGCTCCCAGAACTTGCATGATGGAGGGTCATGCATAGGAAAGATTGTGCCTACAATAGCTAAAATTTGCTTTTTTGGTCTTCTATTAAGCTTGAGAAGATATGCAGAAGGACTTGATGAGCCTGGGAAAACAAGAGCAGCAGTCATCTCAATGGAGCAAATGAACTCATAAGTTTTGCTATTTCTTCATTACTTTTTAAAGTGGCAAAAAATGACAACAGCTGCTATGAACAGTGTGAAAGGAAACATTATGAACCTGTATTTTAGGGTTACTATAAAGATTGAAGATGTTACTGTTTTGAGGGTTGTTCTTAGGCTGTGTGTTGTGTTGCACTATTTGTGGAAATCTTTAGTAGAAAACTGTAGGAAGGGGTTTTTTTTGTTGTGTATTTATATGCTTATACAGATGTATGTGTGAATATTTAACACCAAAGAATTACAACAATTTTGCGTGTGGCTTTGTATTAGTGTACATGTATTTGTATACATGTGTAGATTCCCTGGAGACCTGTACATCATCCAGAATCCTTCTAGCTCCATCTTCTTTCTTACTGCCAACCGCAGTCTTTGTGGAC
>VYZU01024751.1:0-43338 GCA_013401355.1 Ceyx cyanopectus | reverse complement strand
GCATGGTTTTTGTTCTATTTTTATGAAACATTAACTTTTAGAATCATATAAACTAAGAATGTCATCTTACTTTCTTGATGTAGAAATTTTGAGGTATTTGTTGCAAAAATATAATGCAAAAATGTAACTTCAGAATACTCTTAAATAGCTTAGAACCCATCCAGAACAAAATGACCATTTACCACCAAGAAGGAGTTTTCCAGCTGTGTGGAAACCAGAGATGGCAGAGAAATGCCTCAGAGCGATATTGGTATTGAAATGATGCGGGAGCAAAGGCAATTGTAACAATGCAGCAATTCTTGTTTCTGCCTTCAGGTAGGAGGAGCTTGAACCAGGTGCTGTAAGGAATATTTCCCTTTCCCTGATAGGAGTGGAGCCTCTGGCACAGTTTTTTATTTTTTTATTTTTTATTCTCCATTTCTCTCAAGCCGCAGCAAAGGTTTTCTGAGAAATAATTATAATAGGATTAGTGTGTGGTGGGAGTAAATGTGTGAGCAGTGTGACTATGAATGATGGAGTTAGGAGAGTAGGAGAATATTCTGTTGGATTGTCTGAATTCTCAAAATTCTGGGTAAGGAAGGACTGATTGAGTTGGTTATTTTTACTTAAGGCCAGTTCCCTAATCATAAGTTTTAAAATGCAATAATGCAGAGGAAGACCTGAGGGTGATGGAGAGCAAATGAGACAGAAATTCACAATGTGATGGAGTTGAAGAAAATGAGTACTGTACCAGATATATAAATAGGATATGACTTTTAAGGACAGGAAAAGAATTCTGCCTCATGTAGCTTTGCTTACACTTGGGATGCCATCCAGAGGTTGAGAGATGGGCTAATGCAAATCTCATGAAGTTCAACAAGGCAAGTGTAAGGTCCTGCACCTGGGTCAGGGCAATCCCAAGCACAAATACAGGCTGGGCACTGTGTGGGTTGAGAGCAGCCCTGTGGAGAAGGACTTATGTGTGCTGGTGGGTAAAAACATGAATATGAGCCAGCAATGTGCACTCACAGCCCAGAAAGCCACATCATGGGCTGCATCAAGAAAAGTGTGGCCAGCAGGTTGAGGGACATGATTATTCCCTTCTATTTCACTCTGGTGAGACCCTACCTGGAGTACTGTGTTCCACTCTGGAGTCCCCAGGGTAAGAAAGACATAGACCTGATTGAGTGGGTGCAGAGGAAGGCCACAATCAAGGGGCTGAAGCACCTCCCCTGTGAGGACTGTCTGAGAGAGTTGTGGTTTTTTAGCCTGAAGAAGTGAAAGCTCTGGGGAGACCTTACAGTGTACCTTTTCAGTACCTTCCAGGACTGAAAGGGAACCTACAGGAAAGATGGGGAGGACTCTACCAGGTAGTGTAGTGACAGGACAAGGAGTAATGATTTCAGACTGAAAGAAGGTAGATTTAGATTAGATGTAAGGAAAAAGTTCTTCACTGTGAGGGCTGTGAAACTCTTCAATATGCTGCCCACCAAAGCTGTGGATGCCCACTCCCTGGAAGCATTCAAGGCCTGGTTGGATGGGACTTTGAGCAACCTGGTTTAGTGGAAAGTGTCCCTGTTCTCCATACAGTTGGAGAAACCAATATCTAATGATAACTTTCAGAGATTTCCATGGAAATATATGATTTTTAGATATTTTGATAGACTAGACTAGATAGTGATGACTCATGTGCTTAAGGCCTATGAAGATGCATTTATGTTTACTGGTTTCTGTTGATGGTCTGTCATTGGAGCCATGGAGACTTTATGATATGCAGATGAATTCCTTGTATTTTGCTTTTTGAAGCTTTACATTGTTTTTCTTTTTGTAAATGAGATAGCTGTATTCTCTGAAGTTGTAATCTGGCACCTTTATTATGCACTCAGCAAGACAGATTTTGGGTCACTTTGCATGTTAATTTCTGTAGAATCTTAATGTACTCTATAAGCAACTCATAATCTAAAAAGAATTGAGACTTATAATGTTGTTGTATAATTCATGAATTCATTTATAGAGGGTGCAATATGCACATGCAGTTTCCTCTGGGGCCTGTAAGCTGAACTTAAAATTATTTTGACTTACACTCACTGTAGTGTATAGAACAGTAATTATCCAAGATATATCTTAATTGTCAGAGGAAGAGGTGAAGTAGTATCCAAAATAGAACGTAGGACAAGTTGTAGCTTGTCATGCAGCTCCCCATCAGTGAAGGATTAGTTTTTCCTCCTTTAGACCCAGATGTGTCTTACACTTTACTGGTCACAAACAGTGGTTGTGTACAATCACAAGTGGCAGCTTTAGCAGGGAATGTGTGGTGGCACAAACAGCCCTGGAACTGAATTGGTTTCAAGCTGCCTTCAAGGTGCAGGGAAGTTGTAGCCATAAACTGCCTTTCCAGCCCTGCCTGGCCATGTGGAAGAAAACAATTTAATTTTCCAATCTCTTTGTATATTAAATAAGAGAAATCCTTATGACCACATTCAGCGAAAACATTATGAGAAGATCTGTGAATGTGTTCAGAGTGAATTTTAGCATTTATAGCAACTCTAAAGCAGGAAAACAGCTGGATCCCAAAGGTCAGCTCTGAAACAAGCAGTGTGGCTTGGAGAGACTTTGGGACACCAACCTCCTCTTGCATGTGCTCAGGCAAACGGACACTAATGCAATAGGCAACAGCCAGGTTTCCTACACTGCAACACAGTGCAAAAGAATACATCTCAGTGCTTTGGAGAAATATCTCTGGGGAAGTTTTGTCCCAGATTTGCTTTTGGCATTATGAGGCATGTGTGTGCAAACACTGTGATCAGTAAGTTGATGATGTTTAAGAAATAAGGCCTCTTTTGTACACTTTTCTAAAGGGTTTCTTTTGACCATAGACTTTCTTCCTCCTTCTCATGACAGCACTGACAGCATGAGACTACTGGTATTAGATAAATATGTAAGTATGATGCATTCATTTTAATGAGATGGCAAATTTAGGGCAGCATATGACTACCATAATTTGGATTAATTTGGAGATCTGAACCTCTTTGTTAGATCCTTGTCTGAAGCTGTCACTGTGCTCATGTTAGCTAAGCACATCTTGCTAAAATTGGAGCTGTACTGGCACACATCCAGATATTCTGGCTCTTCCAGCACTGTATCCTATCCTCTTCTGCCACTGGGGTAAGCATGGGGGGAGGGACTGCAGATCTCCCTGTACCTGTCAAAGCAGGCAGTCTAAGTGAGCTCTTGGTTGGAGTAACTGTCCTTTTCAAATATTCCTTCAGTCTGGTCCACAAAACCCTGTACTTCCCCAAAGGGGAGCATCTGAGTACACTCTCTTGTGCATAAGTAAGCAGTGAATGGTAAGGAAAAGGTATTTGATAGCTCTAGGTCCAAATATAATTAAAACAACTTAAATTCAACCCCTTATTGGCATGATGGACAATGGTGTGACTGCTAGCCAGACCTTCTGCCTCTCCATGTTCTGCTGGCATCACTGCAGAGAAGTTTTAGGAGGTCTTAAACTGCAGACTTATAGTGACATGCACTTCACTGAGAATTCTTAGATGATCTTTGAAGATTTGGCAGACTTTTATACTGAAAATCCACTTGTGCATCAAGGAGGCAGGATAAAAAACAATACAAAACATGCAAAGCTGAGAAAGAGCTGCACAAAAACTACTCACAAAGTTAAGAAAGCAGGGGAAGTAAACCCCAGGCAGAGTAGTAAAGCAGAGAGGTGCAAGAATTTAGCATATGAAGAATGTTAGAAAGGAGAAGAGCTGGTATTAAATCATCACTTGTAATCTGCTCCTGTCATAAGGAGGGCAGCAGGAAGCTAACCCTGCCAGAGCTGTCCTGCAGGTTTCCTGGGGACTGATTTGTACCTTATGGCATGGCAGTGGAGGAGATGGCAGGTGGTGGAGGGCTGCATTTCTTCCCTCTCCTCCTCTTCTGTGCTCTCCACAGCAAGGGCTCAACTACCTCTAGACTCTGCTCCCATCCTGACTTTGTCTTTTTTGCCCTACAAAGGCAGTATGATGGACCCACTCACTACCTGGGAAGGCTTTGGCAGAGCTGTTTGCAGCTCTGCCTCCAACAGCAGTTGTCAGACTCAGGCTTGCCCCTTTCATGATCCTGCATACATCCCTGCAGAGTGCTGTGAAATACTGTCAAGCAGAATAGCATTTTATACCCACTTTACCCAGATGTAGTGACTGTGCAGAAGTCACTAAAGTCCACAGAAGCAGTGAACAAGTACACAGTGTTCTGAAAAGTAATTAGTCACTGTATGCGAAATATCAGTGAAGCCTTTAAGGGAGAAGTTGCTAAATGAATCAGTCTTGAAAAAGTACACCCATTTAATCAAGTGGATTTAAAAATCAATCTGGTTCATCTGGTGCAAATCTCTAATGTAGATTTCTGTTAATGCTTTTAACTCTTGTGTATATCAGTTTTGCTTGTGTCAGTAAGTTACTGATGAAGAGAAGATAAAATAAAGGGCTTAGTACCCATGTATTAAGTGCTTCAGTGTCCAAATTCTAAATGCTTGGAGTAAAGTGCAATCATAGAGAAAAACATACAGGCTTCCTGTGCAGACAAGGGGAAGAATTAAATGCCTCAGAGGGTCTGGACCACCCCTTGTGCAACAGGAATCTCTTCTGAATTAATGATGAGGGATGTTGAGCACAGAGGTGTGTCTGAACATGTGCCCCTTTTTGGAGTTTTAATGCCTAGCCTGAAAAAAAGGAGTTGTGAACCTCTGTCATGAAATCAAACCCATTTTTGGATGTCTCCAAACACATTATTTTAGAAGCCCTACCTTCTGTCTGGTTGTGCCTCCTGCCTTCTGCATAACAGCTTAGCAGATGGAGCAGATGCCCAGGGCAGGAAAGCAAGCCCAGGCCATCAGCTTTCCTCGGACTGTGGAACTGTCACTGGTAGCTGCCCGTTTCACCAGGGGAGGCACCTTCTGCCCCTTCTGCAGATGTAGGGTACCAGGGAGCAAGGAGCACAGTCACCACATGTCTGTAGAGCGGACAGGTGAGAGTCTAGGGTGGTAGCATAGGGGGTGGGGTGTTTCCCTGGCACAAGGAAATTCTTGATCCATAGCAAGTCACAGAGTTTTAGCCAGTGAATGTAAAACAACATGCAATACATCAAGTCCTCAGGAAACAGGAGGACTGGGATGCTTTGGAGACTCCTGCCTGTCCCAGTGTACTGCACTGATGTCTCTCTCCTTATCCCAACCTCCCTTTACAGGCAAGAGGATAAGGATTTGTTTAACATACCCCCAAGTTTATTTGGACTCAGGTCCAAGGCCTTGTCCATGCAAATTTTTAGAGCTGCCCTTTCTTACACCTCCTTCATGTTCATGTTGTGCTTTTATATGTGAAGTAAAGCTCTGCTTCTGCTTTCACGCAGCAAAGAGGGAGTGTGCAGAAAAGGAAACATGGGGCAGATTGCTGAAGCAAAGCACAGGATTTCTGCTACCTGATCTCTTGTGCTTCATGTATGTGGCTGAAGCACAGCATCCGGGCAAAAAGCAGTACGGAAGGGAAACAAGAAAGAACAAGGTCAAACTCATAGCACACTAAGTAGATCAGCAGAATTTCTGGGTCAGAATGGATGAGGCATCCATGTGCCTAGTAGAGAGATTTATAGCATAAACAATGAGGCAGCACTTGGTCTTCTAGGAGAAAGTTTAACTCTTGATTATTGTAGGTATATGCTATCTGACCTCAGCAAAACAATCCTAATGGCTGTTCTCATCAAGTTCATGGAGAGTTTTGCTTAGAGACCTGCTTGGAGAGAGCTGGGTTAGATTGATGTCTAATTGAGTTACCTGAGTCTAATTCTGTTGTTGTAATTGTCTGGGGGAAGCAGAAAGGGCTGGTTCCAATTAAGATTTTAATGTTATTAATTTAAGAGAGTTTGAAGGGTATATGTAGTCTAAGGAATCTATCTAATTGATAGGAAAACAAGTTAAATATCCTGCCTCAAATTCTAGCTGTGTGCTTGTCTAGGCAATTCAGTTTTCTATTTTTACACTTGAAAGGTCAGGTCTTTGCAGCCTACAGGAGGGCTGGCAGAGCCCTGTCATGGGAAAATGAAATCCAAGTTGCAGCTCTGCCTCCCCATGATGAGGGACAGACACCCTCTTCTGCAGAAGAACATCTGTAACTCATGTTTCAGACTGATGTCTTCCAAAATGTAGATGCTGTTTTCTAGCACAAAGAATAACAGAAGAAGAAAATTACCAGTCAGAGGGAAGGGATTGAAAGATTGCTTCTTGCATCATAGCTCTTTATTGAGCAGAGATCAATCCTCGTCTGGCAATCATATGAAAAATGTTATATAAAATGCTTGCTACAAGACCCTATCCTGTTCCTCTTTGTAAGCTGCAGCTCACAAATGACCTAAGTACAGAGTACTACATAGTTACAATAAATATTACTAAATGCTGGCAACTGTACTTTGACAGATGAAGACTGTTAAATTTTCAGGACTGAATAGTTGCTCTAAATGTTTGTGATTATGCAAAAAAGTAAAAGTAATGAAATATTAAGCAAGCTCCTATTACTTTTTTTTTTTTTCCAAAAATTTTTACATGAGAGAGGAAACACTGTATTTTGAATGAGTGCTAGAATGTTATCTCTGTTATCTCAAGTTATGTAAGGTGCAACCAAAAAATAATCCTGCAGTATGTTTTGGGCTTGTTTCTGCCAGCCTTGTAAATATGTCCTGTATGGTCAGTGCATTCATATAGCTTACTAAGTCTTTTGCTACCTGAGGTGGCTTTTTGGATGCTGAAGCTTGTTCCAGTAAGGTAGCAGTGACTTTCTAAGGAGCAAAGTGACAATTTACAATAGAAGCTGCAGAGTTCAATTTCCCGGAGATTGACATAGGGCAAGTCTATATCTGTGATCCAGAGGGATGCTGCTTGTATGACCTGGAGGGCATACCATCATCTACCTGCCTTCAAAATGAGGTGATGATATCAAAGCAGAGCCCTGTGTCCTTAATAGGTTCTTTGAAGCTGCAGTAGCAGAGAAGGTGAAGTACTTCAGCTCCCTCCTTCCTTCTGAAGAAAAGCCAGCACAGCATGGGGCTCTAGAAGTTACCTGTATAAAGGTAGAGGAACTAAATAAGATTTATTGAATATGCTGCTCTTGGGGAGTTCTTGTTTCTGTTATCTTATTTGTCACTGAAGCTTAAACTGTAAAGCTGCACTCTGCTTGTGGTAACGCTTCCCTTGTCTGCAAGTGAAAACTTGTGAAACATGTGCCTCCTCTACTGCTGCAGTCCCCATGTAGTAACTTGTATAAACAGAAAGTGATACCTCCATCGGTACCTCCATGATGATCATGTAAATTTATACACAAAACAAAAAAAAAATGATTAATTTGACTGAAAAAAAGATTGGCTAAAGCTTTAGCTACCTCATTTGTTAAGAAACTCATTTAGACTATTTTCATATGCTTTGGTGGCTGCATTCTGTAAGGACAGCAAGTAAGTTAGCTAGTAGGAGTGATTGTTAAAACTGAGATTAACTGAATATTGTGAAATATTGGTGGAACGTAATACTGAATTCTTGTCTTCACATGTGCAAATTTATTGTCTGATTTACATAAGCTCAATCAAGTTAAAAAAAAATAAAGCCCAACAAAGCAACATAACTAATCTATTGAAACAGTTATTTTTTAATACTGACAGTTGGCAGCAAACTACTTACTAATGAGGTTCAGGGTGTGAATTACTGTTGAAATGAATCTTTGAATAGTTTTGTATAATGTATTGAAGAAAATCACAATCTGTTTGCAACATACTTCAAAGCAGAAAGAGATTAAATTAATTTCACTTTATATTGCTTATAAAAAAAGCCTCTGGCCCTAAGAAGTATTTCCTACTGTCCTTTTTTTTTTTTTTTCCTGATAAGGGAAGACCTACCTAAAAGAGAAATGAAATAAGTAACTGCAGTCAGTATTCTACTAAGTAGTGCAATAATAATATGCCTTCTTTCCATTCACAAATAGGTATTAAAATATTAAAATTAAGGACTTCTGTTCTTTGGTGTAGGTCTGCTGTAATATATAATCAAAGATAAATCATCATGTTTTCAAAAGTGTGAAGGAAAGAAAAAACACTATTCAATTTTTGCTCTGGTCATGTTTCAGCCTGGTAAAACTTCCTGATCTAATATACCTTGCAAGTTCAAAAGAACCCTTTGGGTTATGTTTATGCCTGCAGACTATGCTAGATGAGATAATGTTTGTCTCTGCTATAGTGTGCTATAGTGGTACAAGTTGGAAAAAGGTCTGGAGAACAGCTCTTAGCTTGACTTGCAACCATACTTGTGAGACTATCCTTTCAATTAACAGCTAAGGCACCAAAGTGACTTTGGGAATTCCTGTAGGTGACCACTGACATCACCAAGAAATGAAAGTTTACTTTGAATATTGTGAAGTGTATATGCCAACAAAATACATTAATATTACTGTGCTTTTTTTAGCTTTGTACAGGAGGAGTCTGATGAACTGGGATCCTGTGTTTCAGACTGGAGTTGATAATGTTAAGAGTGATAGAGAAAATACATATATTAATGAAACACTTAAGTGCTCTGATTGTGACAGCTGTGACAGGTAAATGCCTAAGAGTCAATTGCTTCACAGAAGTCACCTTCATTTAAATGCCCATTTTTCTTGCACATGGATGAATTGCCTCAGAAAAGACACACAAAAGCCAGTGCACATGAGAGTGGACATGACTAAATCTTCTAGGTAAAAAGTCACAATTTTTTGCTTTCATCTCTGCTTGGAAGGAATTGATATCAGTGATTTCTCTTATGTCAAGGGTTTCTGTATCTCCAAGCTGAGTGGCAGGGGAAAAGGAAACTTTGGTCTGCTTGGGCAGCATGAGCTGCCAAGCTCAGTCATTACTTTGGGTTATTCCTTGTCTTCATTTGTTGTTGTTTCTTAATGAACTGTAGATGCTGCCAGGTAGGTGCTGCAGTGCAACTACTTTGCCCCCAACACCCTGATAGTTTGGCCAATTGCTCCCTCCTGCAGCTGGAGGTGATGCTCAGCTACAAGCAGAGGTGATCAGGCTCTGTCAGGACTCCACTAGCTCTTGTTGATGGAATGGGCCCCTTGCAAACACTCCATGTTGGAAGATTCCAGTCTAGCAATGGGCAAAGAGAAGGAAGGTGAAAGGAGAGGGCCAGAGTTGAGTTAGGAGTGGCAAAGAAACCCAATATCCCCAAGCCTGGAGCAGGGCTGAGACACAGGGAAGCAAAGCAGGATGTGCACACACCTACTCAGGCAGGAGGGCTGCTGGCACAAATGCTGTAAGATCTTTTGGCTGATGTGTTGGTCTTGGGTCATTTCATGCATTTTGATATGGCATTAGAAATCCTTTAGCCAGTAAACTGCAACCTAACTTTGCTCACCTGTAGAGCACCTGGCTGGGTACCAACTGCTGGGCCATTAACAGAGCAAGAAACCCAGCTCATGACCCAACATCTAAAAATAAGGTGCTATGTTACCTGTCTTCCTGTACCTAATTCAGTACCCCAGAGCCCTAGCTTTCTTATTTTTAAAACAGCTGATTTTATGCAGAAACTTATTCAAACTGCTAACACATTTTCTGCTCTTAACCATTGAAGACTGAATGTGAAGTAACCCTGCTCTAATTATTTAGTAACAATATGTGGGTTGTTTCTTTTTCTTTTAATACTGCTGACTTCTACTTGTAATTTTCTCTAGTTTTTGTAATTTCTTGTTGGCTCTTATAGATTATTCAGTAAACTCAAATTGCTTTTTGTCTCGACTGGGTCTTGTCTACTATTTACCCTGGCCAATTTTCACCTGAATTACTTTGTGCCCTAATAAGATTGACTAATTGACAGGAATTATAACTTTTTTTTACACTTCATATTCCCCTCCTCTTACATAAAAAAATCATTTTAGAATTAACGTATTTTGCAGCTAATTCTAGAGGCTGCTGGTTTCCCAGAATGTCTCTTTAGCTAAAAATAATCACTAAAAGACTGTTCAATCAGACTTTTCTGAATTTTTATCTGAAATCAGTTTTTGGAATTTTATTACTTTTTTCAAACTTGAACGGAACTTGACTGGTTTACTGACTAGGTGGGTTTTGTTGGCACAGAAATCAGAAAATGCTGGAGTTTAATGGTTAAATTTATGCAGTACTGAATAAAAAAGTGTTCAAATACATCTTCAGGTCCGGCCTCTCCCACTCATGGGTCTGTGTTTCTGGTTTTTAATGCAGATAAGTAGCCTTATATATTTTATTAAACTTAAATGTTATATTGTGGGTAATAGGGACTTTGGACAGTCCTTTTCTATGTTAATAAAACTGCTGATCCTTGTTCTAAAAAGAACATAACCTCATTTATATCTTCTCCCAGCTCATGAGACACAAGCATGTGAAAGTCAAAATGGATACATCAAAGTTTAGATACATTAATATTGCTGGTTCTTTAAGTTCCTTTAAAAAATTATCCAGGGATAATTTGTCTGTGTCACACATAAGAGATAAGGTATTAGAATAGCAAAATTGTTATTTATTTATTCTCAGTCATCCCAGAAATCTTGTGAAAGGTTCTTTTTTTTTTTGCAACTGAAGTAAAACTGTAGGTTTACTTCACAAATGAAAGTTTAAATGTATTTATTTATGGGAACAGAGGGAGTGTGAAGTGAGTTATACCTTGTTTGCTCTGGAGACGGGGTTTAACTGTACAGCATGGCCACCTCCAGCCCAGTTAGGTTACCTCCATAAGAACTATAGGTATAAGGGGCTGGTTTCAGATAGACATTTTCAGGGTGCTCTGATATCAGCCAGCAGAAGTACAGAATAGATTAAGCCACACTGATGCCTCCTTGGCAAGGGGAAAATCTGCTACCCAGACCAGCTGCTGGTCTTCTGCACATGAAGAGGCTCATGTAGCAGCATCTTGCTGTCCTCTGCATCCAGCTGTGCTGCACAAAACAGTGACTGGCTCTTCAGAGTGGGTGTGCTGTGAGGCACACAGGGTTTTGAGGACCATACCAAAATTCTCTGCCATTTCCTTCTTAGCAGCAATTCTGCTCTAATGGGGAAGATAATTAATGTCGCATGTGGTTTCTACCTCCTGACAGATCCCATTAGCTGGAACCCAGCTGAACCTTCACTGTCTTTCAGTTCAGTAGAAATCTGCATGTGAAATCTGTTTTTTTTTTTTCTAACTGTGATTACATGTAGTGATCAAATATCTTTCCATACATTACCTTCCCTTGCTTACTTGTAGGTGACATGTTCTCCTTTCTCACTTTTGTTTCAGCTGCTGAACTGTCAGAAAAAGCCAGTGCTTACTTAGTGGTGAAGTTGAGGGTTTTGTGTGAATGTTGTAGNTGGGAACAGAGGGAGTGTGAAGTGAGTTATACCTTGTTTGCTCTGGAGACGGGGTTTAACTGTACAGCATGGCCACCTCCAGCCCAGTTAGGTTACCTCCATAAGAACTATAGGTATAAGGGGCTGGTTTCAGATAGACATTTTCAGGGTGCTCTGATATCAGCCAGCAGAAGTACAGAATAGATTAAGCCACACTGATGCCTCCTTGGCAAGGGGAAAATCTGCTACCCAGACCAGCTGCTGGTCTTCTGCACATGAAGAGGCTCATGTAGCAGCATCTTGCTGTCCTCTGCATCCAGCTGTGCTGCACAAAACAGTGACTGGCTCTTCAGAGTGGGTGTGCTGTGAGGCACACAGGGTTTTGAGGACCATACCAAAATTCTCTGCCATTTCCTTCTTAGCAGCAATTCTGCTCTAATGGGGAAGATAATTAATGTCGCATGTGGTTTCTACCTCCTGACAGATCCCATTAGCTGGAACCCAGCTGAACCTTCACTGTCTTTCAGTTCAGTAGAAATCTGCATGTGAAATCTGTTTTTTTTTTTTCTAACTGTGATTACATGTAGTGATCAAATATCTTTCCATACATTACCTTCCCTTGCTTACTTGTAGGTGACATGTTCTCCTTTCTCACTTTTGTTTCAGCTGCTGAACTGTCAGAAAAAGCCAGTGCTTACTTAGTGGTGAAGTTGAGGGTTTTGTGTGAATGTTGTAGTTTTATTTTTTTGTTGTAGTTTGTTTTGTTTGTTGGGTTTTGTTTGTTTGTTTGTTTGTTTCAAAATTTGAAACATGTATCTTTTGATTTCTATTGCAGTATCTTTCACTACAAATTAATAGGTGATTGCATGTCCACATTCTTCTACAACTTTGGTAGAAAACATGAAAAAAATAGTTTTACGGTAATTCCTGTTCCATGAAGACTAAGTTCTAATAAAAGAGAAAGCCAAATATATATCATTTCCTTAGAATTATTATCAGCACTGTATATTAGTAACTAAGAGTATATACATCTTTATATTGGTGCACACTGTGTACTTAAGGATTTTTTCCTGTTTATATATCCTTACAGTAACAAAATGGAAAGTGGAAGGTGTCATTATTAATGACCTCTAAGCAAGTATGAAGGTTATTTTTATATGTCCTGGGAATAGGATTAAAAAGGAGACCTAATTTTATACTGCTGATACAGAAGAAACTAATTTTTCTTTGGCAACACACCATCTACATATAGATTAATTATAAAGTTATTAAAACACCACTGTGTTATCAAACAACCTTAAAACTGAGGATATATCTAGGCTTTAATATTACTATCAGCCACATTAATAGAATATAAATGTTGTGTAGGATGTCATCACTATACACAAAGCTAGCCAGTGTGACACATCAGGGTGTTACATCTATATTTTTATTAGGAATTTTCATATGCAAGCTTAAATTAAAATAACTTGTCTTTCTATGATTAGTATTTCAAAATATGTGAGAAACTGAAGTGCAACTGTAAGATTAGAATTTAAATTATTAATTTTCTGTCAGTGTTCTGAGTAAACATATTTCATGTAAATGTCCCTTACCAGTTCCACCCCCCACCTCCCAGTTCCCTGCCCATTTTCCATTTTTCATTCTAGGCTTGGGAGAAACAGCTATTTTTGAATACTACATTATTGTGAATTTTGTGCAAATGTGAACTCTTCTTCCACACTATAGGAAATTTTCACTAGTGTAGTGCAGAGAATTTTCAAGAGCGTAAGTTTTTTCTGCTGACATCTTCCTCCTCCTTTTATGAAAGTACTAGGCAAATACATTATAATTTTCATGCCCTGAATGGCAGAAACATTATATGATGAGAAACAATAGGCCATATTTCTCCTCACAGTTCAAACTAATTATAAAACTTGATGTTATCACAAACTGAAAATGTGGCCCTCCCTTTGAGGGAGGAGAGATTATGTGTGGTATTAAATAGGTTGGTATATGACCTCAACATTGTAAGAAGGTTCAGGCTCCATGTAGTTTTACCCCAGTCTGCACTGAAGTTGTGGAGGAGATTTTTTTCTAGTCCGTACTTCTAAATTCCCTTTTCAGACAGTTGTAGGAAGGAATCAATGTTGGTGTCATTAGGCAGAACCTTTCTGTTGAGAGTAAGATATGTATTTGCAATACATCAGAAGATGAAACTACTTTAATATCTTAGGTTTCAGCTAGTTCTTGCCATTCAGAGTTTCCAAAGAAGGCAGTCATATTGACCAGACCTATGTTTCTGCTCAGCATGTTGGAAAGGTCCTCCACAGACTGGGGCTTCCCCTGGTTCTACTTTGCAGCTTTAGTTCGTGAAGTGATAAAGCCTTGTTTCACACCTCATATGTGAAACAGAGTGACACGGTGCTAACTGGTATTTTAATGCCAGACTTGCCTGCTCTGAATTCAGAGGAGTTCCAAGGACCCAGCAAATTACTCTGGGCAGGCGTGTGGCTTGCTCTGCCCCTGCCTCTCAGTGCTGAGGCACCTGCTGCACAGTGATGGGATTTGAGTGTTCCTGTTGGTTTGCTGTTTTTGCAAGTGTTACTTCTGTTCCTTTCTTGTCCAGCTTTCCTCTGCTTCTTTTGGCCCTGTGGTCTTTAAGGACTATTTCTGGGCTATTTACTTAGTTGTTGATCATTAGTTGTAAGATAATTGTAAGAATATAAACTGAGAAGTTTGTTTGACTAATTATTATCTTTTACTCATTGTTCTCTACTTTTTAAGTGTGAAACTAGGTGTTTTGTATATTATTTCATTGACAAAATCACCTTTAGAACAAACAAAACAGAAATAAATAATTAATGTGAGTAAATAACTATTGATAGTGGTTTACTGAGGGATTTATCACTACAGATATGTAGAACACTTGTTCCCCTGTATCCTCTTCGCAAATTTCAGCTCTGTCACCCATCTCTCTCAAGCATATAGTATTTGCTTGGGTATAAAATCAGTGTGGCTTTACTAGTGAAGCAAGGAAAAAAAATCTGCCCTATTTAGTACTGTTCTGTGGATATTAATTTTTCTGTACACTGAACAAAGAGGCACTTCCTTGTTGCTTACTCACTTCTTTATGACTGATTGAATTGCTCTCGTCCACTAAGCCTCATAAAGGATTGAACAAAATTTAAATATCAGTTGCATCTAAAGTGTATATAAAGCATTTGAAACAAAACAAACAAACAAACTAATGTGTAGAAATAAATATGGCATGAGCTACAAGATTTCTGGAGGGAAATTTTGTAAAGGATCTGTTTTTTCTATTGAAGGTTACAGTACAGTTTTAGATAATTATCCTCAGACATATTTTTTATTATCACCTCTTTAATGNTCTGTTCCTTTCTTGTCCAGCTTTCCTCTGCTTCTTTTGGCCCTGTGGTCTTTAAGGACTATTTCTGGGCTATTTACTTAGTTGTTGATCATTAGTTGTAAGATAATTGTAAGAATATAAACTGAGAAGTTTGTTTGACTAATTATTATCTTTTACTCATTGTTCTCTACTTTTTAAGTGTGAAACTAGGTGTTTTGTATATTATTTCATTGACAAAATCACCTTTAGAACAAACAAAACAGAAATAAATAATTAATGTGAGTAAATAACTATTGATAGTGGTTTACTGAGGGATTTATCACTACAGATATGTAGAACACTTGTTCCCCTGTATCCTCTTCGCAAATTTCAGCTCTGTCACCCATCTCTCTCAAGCATATAGTATTTGCTTGGGTATAAAATCAGTGTGGCTTTACTAGTGAAGCAAGGAAAAAAAATCTGCCCTATTTAGTACTGTTCTGTGGATATTAATTTTTCTGTACACTGAACAAAGAGGCACTTCCTTGTTGCTTACTCACTTCTTTATGACTGATTGAATTGCTCTCGTCCACTAAGCCTCATAAAGGATTGAACAAAATTTAAATATCAGTTGCATCTAAAGTGTATATAAAGCATTTGAAACAAAACAAACAAACAAACTAATGTGTAGAAATAAATATGGCATGAGCTACAAGATTTCTGGAGGGAAATTTTGTAAAGGATCTGTTTTTTCTATTGAAGGTTACAGTACAGTTTTAGATAATTATCCTCAGACATATTTTTTATTATCACCTCTTTAATGACAGAAAGCACAGTTGTGTGTGATGATATTAATTCTCTCTTTATTCCTTTGATTCTCAAGCCTACATATTTTCTTTGGCTTTCATCCATTTTTTTTTTAATATTCTGGAACTTCCTCAGTGCAAGTTCTCAAATGAAAGGTTTTGCTTCAGCCCCTGAGGACTGCAACACAATATTGGATGTGGAGGAAGCAGAAGCCTGACAGATCCTGTTCTTTGATCTTCTGGAACTTCTATTGACATCTCATCTGTCCCCTGCCTGACAAACTACTGGAGGTAGAGAGGAAATGGTGAATCAGAGGTATGAAAGCAGGGGTATATAGTGTTCTATTCAAATATGCAGAAATACAGGGATACAACCTTTATTAAAAGTAGTGATTGTACTAAATTAAAAAAAAAAAAATCAGTAAAAAGGAAAGACTAAGCCAAGGGGGAAACCTGTTGAACTGCTAGTGTGCTCAGCCTGTGTTGCTGTAAACATCAGAAGTCTTTGAAAGCAACTATAGGACTGCTTGCTTGCCTTGCTTGAGGTCTTTTTCTCATACACCTTGTTGCAGCAGGTAAACAGGTTTTGTTCAATTGATTTTTTTTACACTGTTATGTCTTGCTTTGCAAATAAATTAAATAGAAAATGGCTGGGATTTTAAGAAGTGTACAGCTTTCTGCAAGCAACTAGAGCAGAAAATCTTTGTAGTAATTGACTTGCCGAGACTAATTCAAGTATTCAGTGGCTCTAATGTCTTCTTGCCTTACTTCACCAAAACCTATATACAATAGTCTTCAAAGTAACTGCAGGAACTGCTCATTTCCCAGGCCATTATTCTGGGGTAAAGTAGGGAAGCAGGGAGGTTAAAGGCAGGAAAGATGCTGTACTTTAGAAAAGTTCAGATTGAGAATTGTTTTCAGGCTTGTTTTTGTTACAAAGCTTCAGGGCAAATCTCTTTTGTGTTTGACAGCTGCTGCTAACATTTGTTACCTTTGTAAGATGAAAAAGCCACGCAGGAGCACTTTATGTGGGATGGCATGCTGTGGGCAGCTGCTGTACCCCACTTCTGTACCTGCTTTTATGACTCTTTGCAAACCCTGAATAGAACAATTTTTAAAAATTGTTTCTTCAGGCTTAAAACTAGTTCTGTTTTTCTCCATGTCCATCTTTTCTTTCTAAGGAAATCACAATTTAAACATAGACATTGTCACCTCCTCTGGCATGGTCAATGGTTAAAAATGTTCACCAGGCATTCTTTTCTCAGACACTTTTTTCAGGAGGTTGCTACCTCCAAAAGCACATGTGAAGCACAGGACAAGTCAGATGATGAGATTTGTTTTACCTTATGTCAGGGGCCTCGTCACCTGAGTTCATCAACTGTTTGACTTCTCCATGGACACGAACTCCTGTCCTGCCTGTCTCTGGGTGCTGCTGTACCCAAATGAACCGAGTGTACCTGTGAGGAGAGGTGGGGGTGGGTGGTTCAATATGTCTCACAAGTGTGTGGCTCCATAGCACTGGTGCTTCAGCCATGAAAACTGTCCCTGTTGCAGCCATGGTGTGCACAAGGCCCGAGGGTGTGCTGGTTCCCTCAGCCAGCTTAGGACCTCCAGCCCTGGCTCCACGCCACCTGTGTTCCCAGCATGGCTCCCAACATGGTATCTGTGGGGTTTCTGCTCTCATCCAAGCCTCTGCTTCCCTCCTGTCCCATTAGCAGCCATCTTTGGCTTCATTCCTTAATTGTGACGCTCAAATCATTCTCTCTTAGCTCTTATCATACTGTGGAAGCACAGGCTGTATCCGGAAGCTTCACTCAGACCTTCTCAACACCATGTCTGCATCAGTACATCTTTCAAGTGCCAACTCATAACCCATGTTTGCAAAGTCCAGGCTCTGGCCACCATTGCAAAAGGGCCTGCAAGGCAGCACAGCTGCTGCCAGGGTTGCCAGACATCAGAAAAAAAAAATTTTCTCTACTGCATGTTTGAATGACATGCACTGCATGAAAAGCATATGGGGCATGGCTTTCCATGTGCTTTTGTAGTGACAAAATGTCTGGAGAAAGCTTTTATACACATGAGCCTGAGTGACTGTATACTGCCCATACAAATCAGTTTTCTGTGCCCAGTTCTGTGAACCTATGAACTGTGTGCCAACAGTAGTGGCTCTTCCAACTTTTTACGATCAATCACAATAGGAACTGTCCTGGAATGAATAATACTATATGTGTCCCAAGATAGCAGCTCCCATTTTGTTACGTATTCACTGCTCTGACAGACTGCCTACAGACAGCCTTTGGTTGCCAAACTTGATTCGCTGCAAGCTTTCTGTGTTTTTGTGCCCAAGGCAAATCTGAATGTTTGGAGGCACCTGGTTCTGACAAATATTGGGCAGGATTTTCCAAATTATTCCTCCTTGATATCAGACATGACACAAAGTGAGTATTTTCATCAGGTGAAGGGACCATGAGGTGAATGGAAGAAGAGACAGAAGTGATGTGGAAGGGACAGGAGATGTGGAAGAGGCAGCTGATTTTGCACTGACTCACGTGTATTTGTAACCAATTTCTTTTTGCTCTTTTTAAGTTTTTATTGCTTTTTCTTTGTTTCTTCTATTTTTTTTAATCCCAGCTTCACACGATGCTTTCTCTTTACCTCAACTTCCCATCTTTTGATCTGTTTGACTCACATTAGCCACACAGAATCACAGAATCACATAATGTTAGGGGTTGGAAGGGACCTAGAAGATCATCTAGTCCAATCCCCCTGCCTGAGCAGGATCACCTAGACCAAGTCACCCAGGAACACATCCAGGCGGTTCTTAAGTGTCTCCAGAGATGGAGACTCCACAACCTCCCTGAGCAGCCTGTTCCAGAGCTCTGTCACCCTCACTGGGAAAAAGTTCTTCCTTGTGTTGACCCTAAACCTCTTGTGCTCTAGCTTGCACTCATTGCCTCTCGTCCTGTCATTGGATGACATTGAGAAGAGTCTGGCTCCATCCTCTCTACACTCACCCTTAATATATTTATAGACATTGATGAGGTCCCCCCTCAGTCTCCTCTTCACACATGGCAATGCGATCAGTTCAATGTTTAAGGATGCTGACTTCTTACAAGGGTCCAGCACACAAGACAAGTTGTTCACAAAGGCTGCTCATAAATGCTTGCTTTTCATTTTCCCTTATAAAAAAACCCCAAAACCCTCCCATTTTTTATTGTCTTCCCTGGCTTCATGTGAAATCCACAGACAGGGTAATCATTCCTCATTTCCTCCTGTCAAACAGAAACATACTGTGGCATACTGAACAATTAAGTTTTTTTGTTCATAATAAGCTACAGTGTCTAAAAGAAGATAAAAAGACTCAATTTTAAATTAGTCTGGAGTGTGAGAGGACAGTCTGATGCCTCATAGAAACCAGGTCTTAATTTGGAGTAAAGTACAAGAGTTTCTTTCTTGAAAACTATGAATTACTACCACTCACCCTTTTAGATTTTCAGCATTAACATTGCTGGGAGAGATAATATGCTTTCAGTTGTCCCAACCTGAGATGATTAGTGGTATATCATTATCTAAGACTTTTTGAAGCCAGTCTCAGTAGCACCCTGGTTCAGACTGGCTGCGCTGTGTGTCACTCCAAAGACAGAGATGAGTAGTAGTGAAGAGGGAGTGAGGAGGCAGGCAGCAGGTATGCTGGCTTCTGCAGTTCTTGGTGCTAGAAACCAGTAGGCTTCAAATGTTGTCCATGGTGGCGAAGTGGTGATTCTGGCAGGGAGGCTGGGATTGTCTTCAAAGGAAGGAGCAGCAGGGTGGGTATTTGACAGTATAGAAGGAAACAGCACAAATAGTGAGGGAATAAAAGACAGTAATATGAATAATAAAACACTCAGAAAGAAACTTCAATAGCTGTAAAATTGAATTATGTTTTAAAAGTAACAAGTAAGGCTTTGGCATGCTTAAAAATTTCATTTCTCTATGAGAGAAGAGTACAATGGAGAAAGTAAATTTTCATTAAATACATGGACAGCTCTCATCCTGTTGACTCTGAAGGGGTGCTCAGAAGAAAATTAAAACTTGAATAACTACATGAATGTTTCCTGAATCTCTTTCTAATTGAAAATCATGCATGGCAAATTCTCTGGCTGACAGGTAATACTTGGAAAAGTAGCCACTGATTCTGAGTGTCCCTGCTCTTGATTGCCTCTCCTAATACAGTTTATAGTTTGTATTAAAAATAAATACATAACTAGTCAGTACTGCTAACTAGCTTGTAGATCCACAAGCTGCAATTACATGACCATTGTACTGTTTGTAAAGACACTAATTGTGATTGTTATCCATTATAATGAGCACAACAGTATTTATGAAAAAGAAAATGCAGAGATTGCTGTAGGCAAGTAACAAATATGCCACTTCTAATGTTTCCACTCAGTTCAAGTTTAATAGAGACATCATTCCTCATCCTAAGGATTTGCTCTTTTTTTTTTTTTTTGGTTTTGTTTTGTTTTTATTTGTTTGTTTTTTCAGTGAGTAGTCATCTGCATATTTTTCTCCTCTTTCTACACTTAAAGGGACTTAAAAATTACTTGAACCTGTTTAAAATGTGGTTTGGTTGTAATAATATGGAAAACTTGCATCAGTGCTTTGAAACTCCATAGGCATGACACATGGCTTTTTGAGAGATTTAGCTGTCAGATTTTGCCCCCTACACTTACAAGCACCCATATTATACAATTTCTTTCATAAACTCTATTTTAAAAGCAATTGAAACTTAAGATATGATAATCCAGTTGAAGGTTTGTTCCAAAAATTCATTTTTGTTTGGATCTTCCTTCTAATCCTTAGATGTGTGTTCAGATCTTCCTTTTCATTTATAGGGTGTGAGCAATCAATACTCATTTGTTTTTATGTCAGTTTGTTTTGTGACTTGGTAGTTCTTTTCCCCTTCCTGTTTTTTATCACTGAGTCACATCCTCTCTAAGCCTTTGGTCTAATTACCAAAGCAATTTTTTTTCTGGTATGATAACCTGGACTTTACTAGTCATCCAAGCAGTTTCCTCTGCGTCCACCTGACTTAAAAGTGGTGGGGCTGAGGATCCAGTGCCCACACATTTAGGAGGTGTCCATTTTGGACTTCATTTTATGTCTTTCTATGAGCTGAACACACATTAGCAGTTGGTGCATTGTAAATGTGCCTCTGGAGTCTATCTTTTAGTTTAGTTTCTTCCGAATGAATCTGGTGCCTATGTTTTATGACTAGCCTGTGATGTCAAGCAAGGCCTCATCAGCAGTGATTCATTTAAAAACTGCACTCCTAGTCCAGGCTGAAATGCTGCTGTAGACAATCCCCAATAACACCACGGCACTTCCTTGAGGAACTGGGGTTAATTCCAGTGTCCTTTTCCAAAGCTTTTTGTTTTCATTCTGTATACTGAGGTTCATGTGTGATAATTGGTTGTCACCCTCCACTGCTATCCATTTTAATGAGCATGATGCTTTCTTATAGAAAGAAAAATCCAGAGATCACTCTAGGCAATTAATGTGCCACTTCGTACTACCCCAAATGTCTTGATATTATTTTTTTTTTCTTACAGGATAAGTCAATTAAAAGAAAATCCATTTTAATAGGAGATAATTTTAAAATGCAAGCAATAAAAGCAGTGATCATTTATATAATGTTAGCTTCAAATAAATGTGCTTCTGAGTTTTTGTTTTAACAATTTGTTTGTTTTGGGGTTTTTTTGCTATTTCAAAATGGCATGATTTTACTAGCACCTAAATGTGTTGAAAGGCATATTAACCAAGAGAGAGGGAAAAAAAAGAGCTATATATAGTTTTACTGTCCCTTTAGGGAACTATTGCTTGAGCTTCATTAATATGCATTTTAGCACAATCTAATTTACTCATATGGCTGGCCCCAGGTGTTTGGAAAGGCAACCAGAGGAAAATCAGATCACACTAAAATTAGACAAGAAATATTGAATGTCTTCCCTTTTAGGTCCTTGAAAGGCACATATTAATTATAACTGGATGAATTTATGAAAACTAATACTATGAAGAGCTCCAATAGTAATTATTTTTGAAAAAATATCTTTACTAGTAAGTGTATTCTAATCACTATGCACAGAAAATGTTCTGTTAAAGAAAATATGTATGTATTGTTCCTTCAAAACATTAAATTTTTAGTTCAGTGACCTGATGACACCCTTCATTCACTGAAAATCACAATACAAAGCCTTATTTCATGTGTGCTGTTTCTTAAACAGCTTCAAATGAGGCAGTACATTAGGTTTTGTTGGATTCACCCCATCCTTCTAAGGTAAGTGCAACTTACTGTGTTATAAAAAGCCAAGGACAGAAACTTTGGGGAGGGAAAAATGAGAAAGTATGAGGGAAAAGATAAAAAAACTGTCTCTGTATGGTCCGATGAAGCACTCCATGCTTTCACAAAATCAATAGGAGGCTTTGGCAAGCAAATGTTCACAGCTGGTCTCTGAACTGCTAATAAGATGTAGTGGTGCAATAAAGGGCCTTTATATATTAATTTCCTAACTGTCGTCCTAATTTGCAGCAGGAAGTGTAAGAAAAACAATGTCAAACACATTATTCCTGAAGGTGCCTTTGGAGCAGCATTCATCTCTCTGCCCTTGCCTCGGTGCTCTGAACTCTTTAACTGGGAAGGTGCTTGCTTGGGGAAGAGACTATTTCAGATTAAGTCTTTGGGACTGGAACAGCCTGAATTACAGTGGTAGCAGGCTACTGAGGGATGCATATGTTATGGAAACACTTAGTCATCTCTAGTGACATTCTAATCTTAAATATCTGGCCTTCCTGTGATTCAAAAATAGTGATACTTCAACAGAGAGGATGGTAACCATACCAGTAGTAGCACAGTGACTGAAATGACCTGTGTCTGGAGAAGCAGTGCTAACATGGCTACTCCACCTGGCTGTTCCCAGCTGGGAGATGGTCAACAAGTTTTGGAGGAGCTCAGCTCTCTGCAGTCTTCATGTATCTCCCCTCGGGGTGGTCTGAAGAGTTTTAATTCTCCTGCTAGAAATTTTGTAGGAGTTCCTGTTATTTCAGCTTGGAACCAGGTCGGTTTATTCGTAAAAAAGCAAAAGTTAGTTCTGTTTCAGACGGTGTATAATTTCAGGACAAACCACATTGAAGAATACATGTGTAAGTCATCAGATGTTTGCCAGAAATACTGTTCATTACATCTCAGTGGAGTGCTATGGACAAACATTACTTTGATGTGACAAGCAGGGTGACATTAAAGGTGAATACTAGAGTAGACTATTAAGCTGGAGTTTAAAACTTAGTTAAAGAAAGGAACAGTCTCCAAAGAGGGTGCCATTTAAGAACAGTCCATCTAAAGAACATTCCCCTAAAGCAAAACATCAAAGAGAGGATAGCAAAGATGATTTAGGCTGTGATTCTGGAAAGAAATCAAAGATGAATGAATTTCATTAAAGCACCAAGGAGTTTAGGAATTAAATTCAAAATGTAAATGAAAAATATTGCAGTAAGTGAAAAGGCAAAGTAAAATATCCATTGACTGGAGGAAAAAGATAATTCAGAAGGAATTTATTAAGTAACAAATTACACAGGTAGGTGGAAACAAAACATATGGGAAGCATATTTTGCTCCTATCTGACCAAAAAACAAAGAAGTCTTTCCAGAACCAACCTGCACAAAGTAATTATGCCACCTTTTATTAAAAAAAAAAAAAAGATGGTTGACGCCTTCTTCTCACTGCATTCATTGTTTCTTCTAGATAGACAATAAGCAAGTTTACAGGAATGAAAACATTGCCTTTAATGGTTTCACTATGTGTTAGCTAAAGTATGTAGTTTTGCAATATGTGAATAAATCACCTTCCTCTGAGGGTCTCAGTAACATTTCTACATTAGTAGGGATGATCACAGTCACTAATGAGAAGTTTTGCTCTGCCCTGTCACTGCAGCCACCACCCATGCATGGCCGTGACCCATGAAATGTGCAGGATGAGACATGGCTTGTGGAGTTAAAAACCCAGCAGTGAAGAGGACCCAGGGAAGAAGGCGAGCACCCTAGTGCCAGCCTGCAGCATGCCTGGGGACCATGGTCTTGACCAAAGGGACCAAACAAAGTTGGAGCCTTGATAAGTATCCTTGTCCCCACTGCCTGTGAACTGGTAGTGTGACCCTTCCCCTTGGCCAGATGCTGTCACACCTCTGTGGTTGAGCTGTGGCTTTAGGCAAGGAAGGGGAAGCAGAAGAGATCTGAGGGTGAGGGAAGATGGCTCAGGGCTAGAGGCAGTGGCTGGGCTGTAATGTGGCAAGTTAACAATTCAGTCCCAGTGAGAAAAAAGAATTTTTCAATGTATGGTCTTCGAGCACACAGTAAGTAGAACATCTGCAGTGTAATGCTATCCCTGTTTTATCTCCTGCTTGGTTCATCCCTTTCTCATTTGAATTACTTTCTTTATATGACAGTTTTGAATGTTTGTTTTTCTGTTCTTGGAGCTGGTACTTTGTTTCACTTCAGTTGAAAGCAGGGAGTATTTTGTACTGCATGTCCTCTAGCTAATGCTGCTGCCAGACTCCAGAGGTGGCGAGTGGGACCTCTCACAGGGAGAGAAGCCAGACTCTTCTTCCTCCTGGCTGCACTGTTCAGTTGGATGCTGCAGGGCTTCTATAGTGTCTCTCTGTTCAACACTGTCAGGTAAAATGCTGTGAATGCTGTAAGAAAATATGAGCAATGTTAATTGTATCTATATCACGTGACATTTTGATGAATAAAATCATAGAAGAACAAGGCTATGTCATCCAAATTATATTCTATGTGTCTTCATTACATTTAGTTATATGGCATGGATATATGTGTTTCTGCATAAAAAGATTAGGTTCACTAATAAGTACTTTTATCCAAGAGTGTGTCAACAGTTATTGGTCAGAGAGGCTGTCTGCGTAAAACCTCAGATGGACTGGTGAATCTATCCCTGGAAAAGAGTTTATGCCTGAATTATACCATATTTAAACCCAAGCTGTACACATTTACTGCATGGGTAAGACATTATTTGTCTAGAGTTAACTATCTTGTTATATGTAACTGCATGATTTTGCTGCAAAGCTGGGAAAATTTGCTGGGTTCTTGACATCACTGGCCCTGAGGAACCTATGCAAATTTACATCCATAAATAAACTCTGCAATTGTTATTATTAACTAGTCATGCTTCATTGAAACCTGAAATTCCCTGCTTGTCACATGCCAATATGCTGTGAATGGATATTACTGTGCTCAACTGTAAACTTTGTGTCCAACACATCTTTGCAGAGAGCATCTCTGCCCTTGCCTTACCCTGGAGATGTTTGCAAAGTCAGTCGGTAAGTTCCTCAGGCATGTAAATACAAGGAACTGCTTCACTCCAGCACATGCAGAACCTATTTATGACAAACACCTATTGCAGTCCAGTGTTTGGATTCCTTTCCATCTCAGAGTTTCACTCCTTAGATGTGCTCTGAGAATCCCAACACCTAGAATAATAGGACTAACAGTGAGAGCTGGAGGTCATCTAACCCTCTGCTAGCCCCAGGATGGATGAGTTTGTACCTGCATCTGACCTGTCACTTAAGACTTCTGGTGATGAATGGTACTGTCTCCTCAGGTCAGCTGTTCTAGTCCATAATTACCTTGCTGCAGGAAAATGTGCCTTAATATCTAGCCTAATTATTCCTTCTTTGATTAGAGGATTCTCTTCTCATCACTACAAACAGATCCTTCTAACTTAGCAACAGTCAGCCTTTGAGGTTTTCAAGTTTCTGATCATGACCTCTTTCAACAATGTAAAATCTTCCATAACCTTCCTTGTAAGTTCTGTAAGTTATAGCCCTTGCATCATTCTCACTGTTAACGTGTCATCTCTTATTTGGTTCACGTCGTTCACAAGTGTGGTGCCAATAACTCCAGAGTTACTCCAGAGAGTAGATCAGTTTAGGGCACCTCCATATTGAATGCTTCAGACAAAATTCAGAGGCTTTGCAGGCAGTATTGCTGTTTAATTTATTGCTTGATGCGGTCATACTTACACCTGAAATTTGGGAGCATTAAGTCACTAACAGGAAACTGATTTCTACACATTTTTGAGCTTGTAGGTATTTGGATACACACTATTCTTGCACTAAGAGAATGCTCTGGTGTTTGGCTGGTTTAGATAGCTATGCCTTCAGCTGTAGTTGGTCCATTGTGAAGCTAGAAAGAGAAGATTCATGTGGGCATAGAAAAAAAAAATCTTGAGAGAGAAATGCAACCAAATGGTTATGACATTAGGATGGGAATGGTCTCCAGTGTTAATGAATTTTTATAGTTGGCAGTCCTCATTCCTTTGTATTGTCCTTGTTAGTCTACTCTGGGAAGCTATAATATAGGGCAAACCTAAACAGGGCAGAAAGTGTTGCAAAGGTTTACTTTTCTCCCTCTGACAGGGAAAGGACTTGTGTGTTCAGGTTCCATTTGCACCATTATTCTGATTCCCTATCAGTGGAGGCAGTCATGCCTCCATTTCATGGGAGCTACAATGGGTATGATTTAATCTAGAAAAATAAAATTCAAGCAGAAAAAGACCATACCTAAGTACTTACAGGATCAACACCAGAGCCTCAGTCATAATCAATTCACTAGGATCATGTAACTGGAACTACCTTTCCTCAGAAGAACAGCACTGGAATATGAAATAATTGAAAAAAAGTTTCCATTCAAGGCTTTGGAAAATTATGTCACATATATTGTGTACATATATATAGGCAGGGATCTGTGTGTATGTGAAAGAGAGACCTGAATTCTAACCTGAATTAAAATGTTAAAAATAGTAGGATCCTGTTCAGCAGAGGTGACAGAAGAGACCTCCTTAGTTTCCCAGTCTCCCAGTAATGCATGCTATTCTTTAATGGCAGGCTGCTCTATTTTGATCACCCGTACATCATCATACAGTACAGTGCTTCATATCTCATTCTCCTTTCATTCCTCAGACATACCACTATATCTTTTTTGGCCAGTCATGCTGCTTTTGCACATCATGCTTATGTACTCAGCTAAGATGATTTATTGATGACAAGAGGAGGAATTACATGTTCAGTGTGGGTACAGAGTGTGACTTACCAACTCAGTGCCCTTGTGAAAACCTGTGCTACTAATCTGTGTAATGCAACAGATAAACACAGCTGATTTAATAGCAGGATAAACAGAAATATTGTTATCTTCCTTTCGGCGAGCGAGTTTGATGATGATCACTTTTTTATCAAAAATCCATCTTTTATCTTGATATTTTAGTCATGATGTCATTTCTTGATGTGTGGTCTGATGTGAATAAGAAAGGACAAGTCATAAGTGAAAAAAAGTTGAAACACAATGTTTATAAAGGAGTTCAGCCATCACTAAAGTGACTTAATCAAGTAAAATAGTTTTGATACCAATCACTTTTCATAAAGTTGGATGACTGGAACACAATGGGTCTTCTGTCTTCAAATTCCTACCACATTTTCCAGGATACTGAACACACAAGAGTCTGTCAGGCTCCAGTGCCACATGTCTAGGCAGCAGGTAGGGAGGGATGGTCTGGTGGATTGCAGTAGGAAGGTGGTGCTCTATCCAATGATGGTAAAAGAGAAACCTTGAAAGTAAAAGTGAGTTAGTAGATATTGTGGTCCCTTTGTATTAACCAGGTGGTGTAAANGGTGATGAATGGTACTGTCTCCTCAGGTCAGCTGTTCTAGTCCATAATTACCTTGCTGCAGGAAAATGTGCCTTAATATCTAGCCTAATTATTCCTTCTTTGATTAGAGGATTCTCTTCTCATCACTACAAACAGATCCTTCTAACTTAGCAACAGTCAGCCTTTGAGGTTTTCAAGTTTCTGATCATGACCTCTTTCAACAATGTAAAATCTTCCATAACCTTCCTTGTAAGTTCTGTAAGTTATAGCCCTTGCATCATTCTCACTGTTAACGTGTCATCTCTTATTTGGTTCACGTCGTTCACAAGTGTGGTGCCAATAACTCCAGAGTTACTCCAGAGAGTAGATCAGTTTAGGGCACCTCCATATTGAATGCTTCAGACAAAATTCAGAGGCTTTGCAGGCAGTATTGCTGTTTAATTTATTGCTTGATGCGGTCATACTTACACCTGAAATTTGGGAGCATTAAGTCACTAACAGGAAACTGATTTCTACACATTTTTGAGCTTGTAGGTATTTGGATACACACTATTCTTGCACTAAGAGAATGCTCTGGTGTTTGGCTGGTTTAGATAGCTATGCCTTCAGCTGTAGTTGGTCCATTGTGAAGCTAGAAAGAGAAGATTCATGTGGGCATAGAAAAAAAAAATCTTGAGAGAGAAATGCAACCAAATGGTTATGACATTAGGATGGGAATGGTCTCCAGTGTTAATGAATTTTTATAGTTGGCAGTCCTCATTCCTTTGTATTGTCCTTGTTAGTCTACTCTGGGAAGCTATAATATAGGGCAAACCTAAACAGGGCAGAAAGTGTTGCAAAGGTTTACTTTTCTCCCTCTGACAGGGAAAGGACTTGTGTGTTCAGGTTCCATTTGCACCATTATTCTGATTCCCTATCAGTGGAGGCAGTCATGCCTCCATTTCATGGGAGCTACAATGGGTATGATTTAATCTAGAAAAATAAAATTCAAGCAGAAAAAGACCATACCTAAGTACTTACAGGATCAACACCAGAGCCTCAGTCATAATCAATTCACTAGGATCATGTAACTGGAACTACCTTTCCTCAGAAGAACAGCACTGGAATATGAAATAATTGAAAAAAAGTTTCCATTCAAGGCTTTGGAAAATTATGTCACATATATTGTGTACATATATATAGGCAGGGATCTGTGTGTATGTGAAAGAGAGACCTGAATTCTAACCTGAATTAAAATGTTAAAAATAGTAGGATCCTGTTCAGCAGAGGTGACAGAAGAGACCTCCTTAGTTTCCCAGTCTCCCAGTAATGCATGCTATTCTTTAATGGCAGGCTGCTCTATTTTGATCACCCGTACATCATCATACATTACAGTGCTTCATATCTCATTCTCCTTTCATTCCTCAGACATACCACTATATCTTTTTTGGCCAGTCATGCTGCTTTTGCACATCATGCTTATGTACTCAGCTAAGATGATTTATTGATGACAAGAGGAGGAATTACATGTTCAGTGTGGGTACAGAGTGTGACTTACCAACTCAGTGCCCTTGTGAAAACCTGTGCTACTAATCTGTGTAATGCAACAGATAAACACAGCTGATTTAATAGCAGGATAAACAGAAATATTGTTATCTTCCTTTCGGCGAGCGAGTTTGATGATGATCACTTTTTTATCAAAAATCCATCTTTTATCTTGATATTTTAGTCATGATGTCATTTCTTGATGTGTGGTCTGATGTGAATAAGAAAGGACAAGTCATAAGTGAAAAAAAGTTGAAACACAATGTTTATAAAGGAGTTCAGCCATCACTAAAGTGACTTAATCAAGTAAAATAGTTTTGATACCAATCACTTTTCATAAAGTTGGATGACTGGAACACAATGGGTCTTCTGTCTTCAAATTCCTACCACATTTTCCAGGATACTGAACACACAAGAGTCTGTCAGGCTCCAGTGCCACATGTCTAGGCAGCAGGTAGGGAGGGATGGTCTGGTGGATTGCAGTAGGAAGGTGGTGCTCTATCCAATGATGGTAAAAGAGAAACCTTGAAAGTAAAAGTGAGTTAGTAGATATTGTGGTCCCTTTGTATTAACCAGGTGGTGTAAAATACCTCAGATAAGAAGGAAATCCATATTTCATTTTCCCAGTATGCCACTGACTTTGCATGTGAAACTGGGAAAATTACTTGCCTCTCATAGGCTTCAGCTGCCTATTTTGAGACTTGCGATGCCACTCTTTGCTTCAGCAGCCTAGCCTGAGACAAATCAGGACCATTTATGAGGTGTTTATATAGTGGTAGGCCATATAGTATGGGAAGTACATAAACCAGAAATATCTTTTACAAAATATTTATTTGTATTAACATTTTTTTCGTTGTTATGCATCTTTGTCAGTATTTTTGTTGTTGTTCAGTAGAACTGGTACATATATAATTAAGAAAAAAGAGATCTTATAGCTCTACTAAAAATTTTAAAGAGCATTTCCACTGCCTGAATGAGTTGAGAATCCACCAACATGTTCCTAACCCATGTTGTCAGAAACAACAACATCAACCAACCAATCAACCAACAAGCAAACAACAAAGAAACCCACNGACGGAATCCACCACAGTTTGCAGAAGTAGTAATGAATCTATTTTGCTGCTGATCCTATACTATAACTCAAGCAAACTTTGTAGGTGTTGCTTTTCTTGCACTTTGCACTGGAGAATAGCAGAATCTGCAAGATTCATTGATCCCGCTGCACATTCTTCTCTGTTCTTTGTGCTCTGCTCCAACAAACTGTAATGGGACGTATCTATACACCACAGCTCCTGTGCTTAGTGTTTGGGACAGCTGCTTTTATAGGACTTAGGTAATGGAGATGCAGTGTTGTGCCCTCTGGAACTCTTGAAGGAAGATATACTTGTGGAGGGAAGAAAAACAACTTTATTTTTCTTCAAAATTAGTTCAACATATTAAAAGGTGCTTACATGGCTCTATAAAAAGCAATGTTAAATACAGTTATTACCCTTACCTGCCCCTATGGAAATGGAGAGGTATAGTCACACCATTTTAAGNGAACCTGGGATGGAGAAATTTGCCACCAGAGGGAGTTGTGGGAATACAGTACAGGTGGTTGTATTGGTGTGGGGAAGATCATTCGATATTTTAGTGATAAGGCACAACTAAAACTCTTCTCTCTGGACGCAGCTAATTTTATGCCAAATCCACATGTAATGAAAATAATCTGAAAAGTTTGGCTTTTAGATAAACGTGCCTGCCTGCAAAATTTACTTTCTAAAAGTGTATACTCTTGCTCAATAAAACAAAATTGCTAAGTAAGCCACAAATGTTATGCTTGAAAATACAATTCTGGAACCGAAAATCAAGACGTGCTTTAAATACCATGTATTTAAATACCATGTATACTAATTCACTGAATTAGTATAAAAATTGTGGTAATCTGAAATTTTCCTGGCAACTGCTTTGCTAGTGATAAAGCAGATTGCATCTGATTGCTGTAATGGCTCTGCATTGCTGATAGCAGAATGAGCTTGAGATCATCAGGCAACAAATACTTTGGCTCTGGAGATGAGCAGAGGGTGGAAGAAATACAGTGTTTTTACAGAATTATTCTTTTGATTAGATGCAGTGTTTAAAGAGGCATGGGATCTACTCCAAATAATGCCAGAGTCCTTTATACTTCTTTAAAAGTGACTTACAGCAAGAAAGAAAATGAGCTTGACAAGATCTGATTTAAAAAAAAAATTAAGTCTCTTAGAGAAGTCTGTCCATTTAGTGTCATCTTTGGTCTTATGTGCTACATTTTAACTCCCAATACCTCTGATATGCCCTTTAATGCATGTCCTTCTGAAATGCATGCACACCCCTCCCTGAAGTAACAAACCTATTCAAATTATAGGAACCTTTTAATTTCTCATTAAAAAATAAACAAACAAACAAAAACAAACAAACAAACAAAATCAACAAACCACCAAAACAAAACTCAGAAAGCTGGGAAATAGCAAGATCAAGCCCTGAGGGTGCCCACAGATACCCTACAATGCTATCTGGCAGGTAAGGGGTGGTATTAGGTTATTTTATAGACACATAATATTATAAATATTACATATGTATATTTGCCTCTCCTTTTGTTTACCTGCTGCGTATTACCCCTTCCTACTAACCTACTCACTGCTGCTCCTCAGTACTTACACAACTTTTCTGCAGCTCTCTGACAAACCAAAGTTCATTTTAAGGCTAGAGTATGTCATAGACAAGGTGCTGCTGAGTCTATGTATTCCTCTTTTTCACTCTGGGTGAATTCTTTTTAAAGTTTACGGTTTTTCCGTCTTTCTACAGACAAAACTTTGTTATGGTCTTTCTGATTTCCATCATCCTTTTCCGTTAAACTTACATAAACGTGAGTTATAGAACTTGCAAAATCCAAAACAAACAATTAGGATCTTGCTTTTGACATTCCTTTTCATACCTAGCAGAATGGAGTGGTTTTGCTAGCAATATAGTAACTCTTTAAATTCCGGTGTGCATAGAATGACACCTGTTTATAAACACAAATATAAAAATTAAGTAAAAATAATTATAATACTTTTATTTTTACAACCTTCATACTCCAATGAAAAATTATTTATTTTTAAAGGAAAAATTAAAATGGACTATAATATTTGGCTCAACTAGGTTATTGTTAATATTTGAGACTCAACATTATCCTCATTCATTTTTTCCAGGAGAGTGAACATGAAATTTCTTACAAGGATCCATGGACGGAATCCACCACAGTTTGCAGAAGTAGTAATGAATCTATTTTGCTGCTGATCCTATACTATAACTCAAGCAAACTTTGTAGGTGTTGCTTTTCTTGCACTTTGCACTGGAGAATAGCAGAATCTGCAAGATTCATTGATCCCGCTGCACATTCTTCTCTGTTCTTTGTGCTCTGCTCCAACAAACTGTAATGGGACGTATCTATACACCACAGCTCCTGTGCTTAGTGTTTGGGACAGCTGCTTTTATAGGACTTAGGTAATGGAGATGCAGTGTTGTGCCCTCTGGAACTCTTGAAGGAAGATATACTTGTGGAGGGAAGAAAAACAACTTTATTTTTCTTCAAAATTAGTTCAACATATTAAAAGGTGCTTACATGGCTCTATAAAAAGCAATGTTAAATACAGTTATTACCCTTACCTGCCCCTATGGAAATGGAGAGGTATAGTCACACCATTTTAAGTTGTCCATGTGGAAAACTGTGGCCTATTTCAACTCACGGGTTCAAAATATGTGTTGAAACTTTCAGCTGAGGAGGTATTTCAATGATTACTTTAAAATTTATCAGAAATATTTTTGATTAAACAAATTCTGATTATAGTTNATTGTGGTAATCTGAAATTTTCCTGGCAACTGCTTTGCTAGTGATAAAGCAGATTGCATCTGATTGCTGTAATGGCTCTGCATTGCTGATAGCAGAATGAGCTTGAGATCATCAGGCAACAAATACTTTGGCTCTGGAGATGAGCAGAGGGTGGAAGAAATACAGTGTTTTTACAGAATTATTCTTTTGATTAGATGCAGTGTTTAAAGAGGCATGGGATCTACTCCAAATAATGCCAGAGTCCTTTATACTTCTTTAAAAGTGACTTACAGCAAGAAAGAAAATGAGCTTGACAAGATCTGATTTAAAAAAAAAATTAAGTCTCTTAGAGAAGTCTGTCCATTTAGTGTCATCTTTGGTCTTATGTGCTACATTTTAACTCCCAATACCTCTGATATGCCCTTTAATGCATGTCCTTCTGAAATGCATGCACACCCCTCCCTGAAGTAACAAACCTATTCAAATTATAGGAACCTTTTAATTTCTCATTAAAAAATAAACAAACAAACAAAAACAAACAAACAAACAAAATCAACAAACCACCAAAACAAAACTCAGAAAGCTGGGAAATAGCAAGATCAAGCCCTGAGGGTGCCCACAGATACCCTACAATGCTATCTGGCAGGTAAGGGGTGGTATTAGGTTATTTTATAGACACATAATATTATAAATATTACATATGTATATTTGCCTCTCCTTTTGTTTACCTGCTGCGTATTACCCCTTCCTACTAACCTACTCACTGCTGCTCCTCAGTACTTACACAACTTTTCTGCAGCTCTCTGACAAACCAAAGTTCATTTTAAGGCTAGAGTATGTCATAGACAAGGTGCTGCTGAGTCTATGTATTCCTCTTTTTCACTCTGGGTGAATTCTTTTTAAAGTTTACGGTTTTTCCGTCTTTCTACAGACAAAACTTTGTTATGGTCTTTCTGATTTCCATCATCCTTTTCCGTTAAACTTACATAAACGTGAGTTATAGAACTTGCAAAATCCAAAACAAACAATTAGGATCTTGCTTTTGACATTCCTTTTCATACCTAGCAGAATGGAGTGGTTTTGCTAGCAATATAGTAACTCTTTAAATTCCGGTGTGCATAGAATGACACCTGTTTATAAACACAAATATAAAAATTAAGTAAAAATAATTATAATACTTTTATTTTTACAACCTTCATACTCCAATGAAAAATTATTTATTTTTAAAGGAAAAATTAAAATGGACTATAATATTTGGCTCAACTAGGTTATTGTTAATATTTGAGACTCAACATTATCCTCATTCATTTTTTCCAGGAGAGTGAACATGAAATTTCTTACAAGGATCCATGGACGGAATCCACTACAGTTTGCAGAAGTAGTAATGAATCTATTTTGCTGCTGATCCTATACTATAACTCAAGCAAACTTTGTAGGTGTTGCTTTTCTTACATATGGCAGAGACTGCCTGTATGAGACTTAGAGACAGGGCAGAAGAAGAGACCACTTCAACTGAAGCTACTTTAGTTCTTTCCTTCTACCACCCAAGGCAAAACTGGATGTCCAATTGGGCAAGTCTTTAAAAATTGCTGGAGGCATTACTCTGCACAGTCCAAGGGTATTTCATGGGCCCACAGCCCTCATTTTCTTACACACACCAAGCTGTTCAGATGTCCTACCATCACTGTGCTCCCGCAACTCGGAGACACACAGTCTGCAGGATCCAAGCTACAATGACATTCATGCCCAGGAACATCTTGCAGAACTGCAGATATCTATCTCCTGACAGACACGCTTCCCAGCCCCTAAAGGGACAAGGCACACACATAACCTCCCTCTAATGTGCGTCCATTGCTGTTTCTGTTTACAAAGAATCACAGAATGATAGTGGTTGGAAGGGACCTCTGGAGATCATCTAGTCTGCTGCTAAAGCATGTTTGCCTAGACAAGGTCACACAGAAATGCATCCAGGGGAGTTAACCTGTGGTTAAGAGTTCGTTTAGTTACAAGCAGTGGCTTGAATCCCTCATTAATCAACATCAATCAGACACNAAAATATATAATAATTTATAATGTCCTTATATAAAGTGTTCCAGTATTAAAAAATCATAGTACTTCAGCATAAAAACAATTCTGATTTTACGTTTTTATCCCTGTTTGGCGTGAAACACTGTGAAATGTATTTTCCACAGAAATGAACATTCTGATTTCTTACAGGTTGTATTTTATGTGTTTACAAAATTCCACTAAGCCATTTTAAAGCCTGAAAATGTTCCATGTCATGAACACGATGTTCATATTGACAGTGCTTGGTGCCTTGTTAGATTTAAGACAGTGAGTGAGATTCTGCAAAATGCTTAATTTGGTAAGTAGCTCTTAAAAACATGACTAGGCCAAATCCTTTAGTAATATTTTAGGCAACAGAAGAATCTTAGCAATTAAAATGTTGCTCTCAAAGCTAGTTATTTCCCCAAGTCAAATGAGAAACATTTGGATTAAGGGGGAGTTTGTGCATTTCCTTCTAATTTAGCAAGAAAAACAATGTGGAAGTTGGGCCATCTTCAAAGCTGATTAAAGAAATCTTAGCTGTCAGGGAATACATGACTCTTTTAAGAAAAGAAGAATATTAAGTGGCCTTTGAGCACTGCCGCAATGTGACATTTTTACAAGGAACTCATTTGGAAAAAAGCAAAGAGCAGATAATCAGAAGAGCCTGAGAAGAGTGCAGCTATTATGCTTTCCTGTCATCTGGAAAAGGCAATGACTTGTTTCTCGTTTTCTTGTCCAGAAGAAACTATCCCTCAGTAGAACCAAATCCTGGCAAAATAGATGTTGTCTGCTGGGCCTGTCTTCCTAATTCTCCTTTATTTTCAGTAGCATTTATCGTTCCTAAGGCCTAGCTTCTAATCTCCGTAGAAAATTAACCAAGATGTTAACAGCTGACAAATGATACAAATGCTCACAGGAGGAGATAGGAGCACAGTCATAGATCCACTCACAAACAGATCTTGGATACTAAAGAGCAATTAATTCCCATAGGCATGAGGTGAATACCAGTACACTGAACATATTATTCAAGAAAAGCCTCTCCACATCCACAGGAGCCTCTCCCAATTCTGGCAAGTCTGGGTGGGGCATGCAGACATCCCTGAAGAACTAATCAGTACCTCCAGACCCTGAGCTGCTGCACTGAAACACTGCTGTCACTCCTGAGAGAGGCTCATCTGGACCCTGCCTCCTATGGTAGGGAGGACCTAAAAGGAGAGCAGACTGGATCCATGCAGGAATCCCTATGTAAAACCCAGCTTGGTGGGGGAGATGGGCTTGTGTACAGGATACAATTCATATCTCTCACAAGTACCACCTTTTTTAACACCTTCCCCTTAAACTGAACGAAGTCATATGGATGCATAATACATATATGGCAGCTGCACAGGGCTCCCTGAAAAAAGTGTGCCCATTTTCATCACTGTTGAAAGGCAGAACAGCTTATTTGGATTCATTGGTGCTGTGTGAAACTAGGGTTTGATTCTCCAGTCAGGGTGCTGCAAGGAGAAATCCCTCTGGAATTCATCTGATAACTGCGTAAATGTGAAAAGAATCAGGCTCATTTTATGCAGTTATTTCCTGAATGTAGATAAATGCAGATCACCTCATGCTCTTTATAAATCATATTATTCAGATGATGTATAACTCCCCTGTGGAAAGCCGCAGGCTGCTGAAGTGAGTCTAGATATAGTCTCAGTTGTTTTAATTTGCCTTGCATCTGTTTATCTGCAAATATATTAAAGGACACATTTTTACAAAACTAAAGCTATTGTTGATGACTTTAGGAAGAAGAGTCCCTGGGTCTATTTGCCAAACTGAAGTGGCACCATGTGCTGTCTGCACACCTTGAGAGCTTTTTTTTCAGGGAAAAAGCCATCCCTACTCAGAATGCAACCCCTTTTCTAGTTAGGTACCACTAAGGTTACTAATAACTACATTTTTTTTCTTTGTTTGCTTGTCTCGTGTCCTCTCCACTGTCTGAGCAATGAGCTGTGAAACTGCCTTTGTTCACAAAATGAAACTCAAGTGGCTTGGTCCAGCAGGCTTTCCAAGTTACTTTTCCTCTTGCTTTCCAACCCAGCAACTTCCAGGAGTTCCCTTTGTAGGGGCTTCTCTGAGTTCCTTAGAAATATTCCTGCTCACCACCCCTGTATTTGACATAATTTCTGTGCCCTGATCCTAATCCATCTCCTGGATTACACTGACCCAAAGCTTCCTTCAATTGAGCAAGCACAGATGCATTCAAGGAAAGAACAATTTATTTCCATTTTTTCCCTCCTTTCCACTTCACTATCACTAGGTGGCATTTCCACCTCTGTCACACAGCCACTGGAATCTTTTATATAAAGCACGCACTATACTGTACCATTTACTTGGCAAAATAGTGATGCTACTTGCAGCTTTCATCACAATATACTTACAATTGAACTTGAGTCTACCAGATCATCTCCAGGCTTTTGCATAGTCCCACCAAGCACAGGTGTCAAGACACTATGCAGGTATTTCTATAGCAGGCAGCAGTACAAAGTGTAAGACAAAATAATGCAATTGGTGTAACTAATGATTTGTACTTAAACTCTGAAGTAACAATTGTTCTTCAAATCTTAAAAAAAAAAAAAAAGGCAGAAATTAATATCTTTTTAGGTCAACATTTATACATGTGCTTTAATTTCTGCTTGTATTTAAATCCTCTTGAGTCCAATGGAATTTATCACAGTGGTGTTTTTCTGGGCATGACCTGCAAGAAGTGTGTGAGGGAAGATGTGAGACGAGTTATAGGCATGTGCTAACAACAGAATTTAATTTTCTTGTCAAAATATTATCAAGCAACTAAAACAAGTAGAAAGCTGCAGTGCCTATTGCCTAGCCTCCATAACCAATATAATGCATTCTCTCTTCTTTTTCTGCCCAAACACAAATAAATTTGTAATAGAAGCAGTAATGCACACACAGAGAACTTTTAATCTTCAAAACAGTCTCATGAACATGAATCAAACTAAAAAAATATACTCTCTTTGAAAACATCTCAAAACATGTCCTTCACCTTTTCTGACATATTTTATAACTTCATACTGTCATATCTTGTGGAGCTGGGTAAATTGCTGGCATTAGAAACTTGAGAAAGTACTTGTCTATAGAAATTCAACTTACTTTGGAAAAGGAAAACTGTATTTTCCTTTTGCAACTGTATCCTGCCTTATGATGCAAGAATTTTGCATCTGAAAATGTAAGTGAAAATTAAGAAAAATTATACCGTGAGTACTAACATATATTTATGTTGTCACTGTAGTTGTAATTTCAGGAGATGGACACGTTAACATGTTTTCCCCATGATCTGTAATCTATTTGACTTTCAACTACTCGGGCAATTTTACAGGACTTAAGTATCCCATAATAGGAGTTTTATTGAGTAACATGAAAGCTATTTCCCTCCTCTCAACGTTTAAGAGAAATTAATGGTTAAAATCAACACATTTAAAACACGGTTATTTTGTTTCCATGCTGAGAAGATACTAAGCAGGGAGGGAAATAGATGGGTTCTGGTGTCTGGGACCTCCAAGTATATAAGGCCATGCTCTGCATTTTATGTATGAGAGAAAATGCGTGGTGAGAGGACTTCAAGTATGGAGTGGGGCTCAGGGAACAAACCTGCCTTCATGTGGCTGAGGAGCTGAGCAACCAGAATATGACATACAATTAGTGTCTTTTTCTGAAAATGTTGACTCATTTTCAAAAGTGTGTGTTTTCCTTCTCTATACAGAACATACTGTAAGATTATTCTATTTCTAGAGAAACAGATGCCAGCAACTTAATTTATTCTTCTTAGATTTCACATCTTATACTGTAGTTGTGCCCAGTTCTCTGTGCTGTTTTTACTGCTGCTGTAGATATTCTAAAAATAACATATGTGAGAGAGATATTTTTAGTGTTCATTCTAAATTAGCTTGTCATTGGTTGCAATCACATAAATCATGTTGAATGTTTTTGGATGCTCAAATATATGTATGTATCTCCTAGAAGCACTGTTACAATTTAATGCCACCACCCTTTTAATATGGGCCTTGCTTTTAGTGAGAGAACTAGAAGATATTGTGTATGAGACCAAGGTGAATTTTTGCAAAAGATTAATTTCTACTATTTTTCTCAAATGAGTATGACAGAATAATATTAAACTGAAGCAGTCTAGAGAAAGACAAAAAAAAACCTCTGCTATGGATGAAAGCACTGATGAGACACTATTGTCTGTATTTTCTGTCTTCTTTGCTAGGAACTTGCCATTTCAGAGAGGCAGAGGTTGGGAGATGTTCCCTGTTACTGCAGGGCTCCTGCAAGACCTGTATAAAAGACATGTCTTGTGCCTTAGTGGTAGCTCACAGAGAACAGTGACACAGCTGCTGCCTGCCATCGCTGGGAGAGTCAATCCCCCACCAAGAAGAGCTGCTCACATGGGGGTGCCATTTGTACAAGGCACCCACCACTCCCCTAGGTGAGCTGCTGATACGTAAAATGCACCTTCACAAAGGTCCCCCATGTGCTGTTCACGTACACAGCACAATATGTATTAATAAAATCTATTTAACAAAGTGATCTGCCTGTACCCTTGCTCTTTGCTATGTTGCCATAAGCTTCTAATTTCATCAAGGATTCCCAAGTTTTCAGCATTTTCTTAATGCAATAAAATGTGGTCATTTTCTGTCTTGAACATGTGTCACACCAAATTCCTTTTCCATCAGTTAAGAGATACTTTTTGACATCTATAAGCCACTGATATAATAATTTCTGACAATATGAGTGTGCTTTAGACGTGACATTCTGGAATGTTACTACTTCTATAAATGTAAGATAACCATGTTTTTATAGTATATTGGAGGTAAACAAGAATATATTTATCTTTTAAGGGATTTGTAAAGAGTATTGAAAATTCTGGTTCTACTTCAGCACCTCTTGTTGTGAGAAAGTGAGGTGCTATTTCCATCACTTTCTGAGAACTCCTATCTTAATGATATGGATGTGTGCTTTGTGGCAGAGCCCTGAGCCTCAAAAAGATTAGGCTGAAAGTGTTCATGTCCTTTTCAAAATGTGGGAAACATGACTGTCACAAAATTACCATAAAATCTGCTATAAGAAAATTCCATAGGAGAGAGTTTGGATGCTGCTCTGCTTGCTCTATTTAATGAAACATTAAGACCGTCCTTAAAAAAAATCTTTGCAAAAGCTTGTGAGGGGACAAGATTTTTTTTCATTGCCAATATCTTGTGTAAATAGGAGCCCTCTGATGAGGCATTTTTTGTTGGTTTACATTGAATTTTATTTTTTTTTCACTATTTGGGATTCATTTAGTGAGCTCATTTTTAATGAGCAAAGATATCAAATAAGAAAACATAACTAATTACAGTCTGACAACATTCCTATCAAGGAAACAAAACTCTGTGCATCAAAGACTAGTTAGATATTTATTAGGAGCTGTCTCCTTACTCATTGAGCTCTGTGCACAATTTGTGATCTACCGATACAAAATCACAAATCAAATCCTTCCTTGCTTTGTATCACAATGCACAATCCCTTGTATAAATGGTAAAGACCAAATTTACACTCTGTTTACTTGCTGCTTTACCTTAGACATCAGAAAGGTCTTTAGTTAATTATAGCGTTCCTATAAAATATGTCATAGGGGATCACCTTTCTCTTTGCAATCCACTGCAGTTTGGTGCAGTGATAGGACTTTTTTCCATATTATTAATCTCATCCAACACACCCTCCCATCCCACTCTATGTAAAATATCTTTTAAATCAAATCACAGTTCCTAGAAATGTATTTACAATGTCTCCTAAGACATTTCTTCCAAGAGTGAAAACTGTATCTTTTCAAATCTTATCAGCATAGCACTATTTCTAATTCTACAAGTCTAAATAATTAAATAAACTCTTGAAATTGCAGCCTATTTATTGCATCAATATTAAAGTTTGAGTGGTGAAAGGTACAGATTCCTATGAACTGATCACAAAAATTATTGGAAATTAAACTGGTTTACTCATGAGATCTAAAACAATGTTCAAAGGGAAATTTTGACAATGCCTGTGATGACTTTCAGTACTGTAGTTCATGAGGGTGGCCTGCAGGGCCTCTGAAGTGAGGGACTGTAATTCAGTAGCATGTGAGGTGTTTTTATGTATGCAATAAAAAGTTTGTCCCAGACTCTTTCTCTACAGGGTTTTCTCTCTGTAAAACCCTCTGTAAGGGCTCCAGTCATTGCCCACAAACCCAACAGTCAACGTNCCTTGCTCTTTGCTATGTTGCCATAAGCTTCTAATTTCATCAAGGATTCCCAAGTTTTCAGCATTTTCTTAATGCAATAAAATGTGGTCATTTTCTGTCTTGAACATGTGTCACACCAAATTCCTTTTCCATCAGTTAAGAGATACTTTTTGACATCTATAAGCCACTGATATAATAATTTCTGACAATATGAGTGTGCTTTAGACGTGACATTCTGGAATGTTACTACTTCTATAAATGTAAGATAACCATGTTTTTATAGTATATTGGAGGTAAACAAGAATATATTTATCTTTTAAGGGATTTGTAAAGAGTATTGAAAATTCTGGTTCTACTTCAGCACCTCTTGTTGTGAGAAAGTGAGGTGCTATTTCCATCACTTTCTGAGAACTCCTATCTTAATGATATGGATGTGTGCTTTGTGGCAGAGCCCTGAGCCTCAAAAAGATTAGGCTGAAAGTGTTCATGTCCTTTTCAAAATGTGGGAAACATGACTGTCACAAAATTACCATAAAATCTGCTATAAGAAAATTCCATAGGAGAGAGTTTGGATGCTGCTCTGCTTGCTCTATTTAATGAAACATTAAGACCGTCCTTAAAAAAAATCTTTGCAAAAGCTTGTGAGGGGACAAGATTTTTTTTCATTGCCAATATCTTGTGTAAATAGGAGCCCTCTGATGAGGCATTTTTTGTTGGTTTACATTGAATTTTATTTTTTTTTCACTATTTGGGATTCATTTAGTGAGCTCATTTTTAATGAGCAAAGATATCAAATAAGAAAACATAACTAATTACAGTCTGACAACATTCCTATCAAGGAAACAAAACTCTGTGCATCAAAGACTAGTTAGATATTTATTAGGAGCTGTCTCCTTACTCATTGAGCTCTGTGCACAATTTGTGATCTACCGATACAAAATCACAAATCAAATCCTTCCTTGCTTTGTATCACAATGCACAATCCCTTGTATAAATGGTAAAGACCAAATTTACACTCTGTTTACTTGCTGCTTTACCTTAGACATCAGAAAGGTCTTTAGTTAATTATAGCGTTCCTATAAAATATGTCATAGGGGATCACCTTTCTCTTTGCAATCCACTGCAGTTTGGTGCAGTGATAGGACTTTTTTCCATATTATTAATCTCATCCAACACACCCTCCCATCCCACTCTATGTAAAATATCTTTTAAATCAAATCACAGTTCCTAGAAATGTATTTACAATGTCTCCTAAGACATTTCTTCCAAGAGTGAAAACTGTATCTTTTCAAATCTTATCAGCATAGCACTATTTCTAATTCTACAAGTCTAAATAATTAAATAAACTCTTGAAATTGCAGCCTATTTATTGCATCAATATTAAAGTTTGAGTGGTGAAAGGTACAGATTCCTATGAACTGATCACAAAAATTATTGGAAATTAAACTGGTTTACTCATGAGATCTAAAACAATGTTCAAAGGGAAATTTTGACAATGCCTGTGATGACTTTCAGTACTGTAGTTCATGAGGGTGGCCTGCAGGGCCTCTGAAGTGAGGGACTGTAATTCAGTAGCATGTGAGGTGTTTTTATGTATGCAATAAAAAGTTTGTCCCAGACTCTTTCTCTACAGGGTTTTCTCTCTGTAAAACCCTCTGTAAGGGCTCCAGTCATTGCCCACAAACCCAACAGTCAACGTTTTTGATCCTCCTTGTAACCACTTACTATTTTCATTGAATCATAGAATCATAGAATAACACGTTGGAAGGGACCTCAATAATAATCTAGTCCAACCTTTCAAGGTAAAAAAAAAAAAAAGTTAAACAAAAAAAAGTTTGGATGAGATGGCCCAGCAACATGTCAAGCTGAGTCTTTAAGCTGTCTGATGTAGGGGAATCCACCACTTCCCTTGGGAGATTATTCCAATGTCTAATTTTGTCATGGTAAAAAAAATTCTTCTGGAGTACAATAGGAATCTCCCCAGGAGTAACTTGCACCCATTACCCCTTGTCTTATCCATGTGACTCCTTGTAAAAATGGAGTCTCCACCTTGGTAGCCAACTTTTATGTACATGGTAATAAGGTCTCCCCTAAGCCTACTCTTCTCAAAGTTGAGAAAACTGAGTTTTCTCGCCTTTCTTCATATGGCAGGTCTTCCAGTCCTGTAGTCATCCTCACGGCCCCTTCTCCGGACTGTTTCCTGCCTATCCGCATCGTTTTTGTATGGCGGGGACCAAAACTGAACACAGCACTCAGAGCGCAGTCTGATCAGTGCTGAGTAGAGTGGGATAACGACTTCTTTATCTCTGCTGGTGATGCCCTTGTTAAAAAAACCCAGAATCCTGATGGCTTTCTATGCTGCTGCAGCACACTGTTCACTCATGCAAAGGTTAGCCAAGAAAGTGGATTTAAAATGTTGCTGATTATTTTCTATGCCTTTTAAAATGAATGCTATTTATAAATCTATTTATTTTTATTTTTTTTTGTGTTGTTGATACT
>VYZU01024750.1:87976-106906 GCA_013401355.1 Ceyx cyanopectus | reverse complement strand
ACTTCCAGTGACTTCTTCTGGTGTAGCTCACATGAAGAGAAGGAGCTCTCAAAATACCACCGGAGTTCTCCCAAGCATCTTAAATTGCAACTGGTATAACAGTGCAAAAATACAGTGCCAGTATGATGTCACTTCTTTGGAAGTACCTTGAAGCAAGACTCAGTTGCATCCTGGACTGTTCAGTGGTTTCAAAAGCTCTGAAGTTTTAGTCCTATTTACCATAAAACATTTGATCTTAGCAGTGTACATCTTCCAACCTGTATGAGCCATTTCTTTACCCCACAGTGAGTTAAAACTCACTCCCTTCTCACATCTGAACTCAGCCACCAACTCAGGAATACTATGTATTAACATGCATTAACATGTACTTGGGCTTTCTGTCTGAGATGTGTCAGAAACTCTAGTTTCTGAACAGCCATTTCTATGTGTTAGATCCAAAATATGATTCACTGCCACATCTGCTATAGTGAGTTATCAAAAACTTCATGAATGATATCAGAACACAACAGGACAAATGCAGCAGAGAGCACTTCATTATTGAGGATGCACATAAAGGCAAAAGACAAGACCAGTAGCCTCCTGGATGGGTGTTCATCTCTGGCTTCTGCCACCAAGACTTTCAGAACCAGCTGAGGACATCCCTCTCAGTAACATCCCTTCTCTTCAGTCTGAAGTATCAAAACCCAGATCGTTTTCATTAAATGACCTCCTAGCATCTCCTGCCTCTTGCTAGAACTGGTATTTATCTTGTTTTGACTCTACCTGGATATTCTCTAAAAAATGGANACAGAAATTTGGCGAGTTATTTCTAATTATGAATACGTTTTGGGAAAACAAGCAACAGGGATGAATTTGGGGGGGCGAAAGAAGGATATTTTAAAACTAATTTCATACTCTGTTCAAGAAAAATGTTTTCTCTTGATTTAATACTGACTCTGTAATTGCTCTTATTTCCTAAGGACCATTCAATAAGATTAATATTAAAAAAGGGAGGCAACTGAACATGAAACAAATAAAAATGTAAGAATTAAAGGGTAACCTATTCATGAATAATTTTTCTCAGTTTTATTGATGAAATCTCTGTAGTATATACATCCATTTGCTAGATTTATGGCTCTATTAGTAGAGCTGTTTTCAGCATCAGTCTTACGAGGAAGGGTTGAGAGGCCTCAGGCTGGTTAGCATGAAGAAGACAGAGAGGATCTTATAAATGCCTATCAATATCTAAAGGGTGGCTGTCATGAGGGTGGGGCCGGTCTCTTTTCAGTAGTGCCCTGTCACAGGACAAATAGCAATGGGTACAAACTGGAACACACAAGTTCCATCTGAAGATGAGGAAAAACTTTTTTAAAGCATTACAGACCCCCTGGAACAGGCTGCCCAGAGAAGTTATGGAGTCTCCTCTGGAGATATCCAAAACCTGCCTGGACATGTTCCTGTGAAACCTGCCCTAGGTGAACCTGCTTTAGCAGGGGGTTGGATTAGATGATCTCTAAACTTCTCTTCCAACACTACCATTTTGTGATTCTGTGATATGCAGTAAGATTTTTTGCACTTCTCTTTGAAGCCTTCTTTGTTCCTATATTTCAGGTCCTGGATTTACACAGAGACAAGTGTTTCAAAATAATTTAACCATGTAGGGAAGAAAAAACCTTAACATGAAGGGATAAATGTAATTTCATCAGTAAATATCTTTCAGGAGAAGACCAGCTCTACTTGTCCCTAAAAGCATGACAACTTGGGGAGAGAGGGGTAAAGCTTTTCCCATCCACAGTATTTATGTCTTTTTGGAATATTGGCTATTTTGTCACTGAGTAATGTGATACACAATAGCCTTTTCCCTTGGGACTCCTCTTGTCTGACTGTGATGAAATGGCCTTTGGGGCCAAAGCCTTCTTGGGACTTAGATTTCTTGAGACTACTTCAACTATTTATACTGGCACACTTGAGAGATAAATTGGGATTTAGATTCACTTAGCACATCTGTAAGGCGTTTATGCATTTAGCTAAACTCTGCCACTGACTTGTTTCCCTTCCCATGTGAGGAAGGATTTTTTTCTTTATTTTCTCAGTTGTAAGCTTTTTGTTTTGGTTTTTTTTTNTTCCCCTACCTACAGTCCTCACCTTTGTCCCTGCTAACATTAATCACTCCTGCAGCGTGTGTCCCCAGGCAGTGCACTGCACTCACATACCGTGCATCATGCTCCTTTACTCAGGAAATTTTTTGTGTGTCTATGGTTTAAACTCAAGGTGGAAAATACACCTGCATCTAGAACAGTGCTATTGGCCCCCACATGCTGGAGTTTCTCTATAATAATAAAATCAAGATATTTCAGCAAAATGCAAGATTTAACAAATACTTTTTCTAGATGGAAAGTGTCTTCTGTCTCACAACCCCTCACTCTTCCACATCAAATTAAAAGAGAATCTCTAGCAGCTACCCCATACAGTTCATTTCAAACAGAGTTTATTTTTAAAAATGAGAGTGTGGGAAAATTGTTTAGAAACCATCACAAAGTTATTATGAAGAGACTACAGGATATCAATGTTATCCAAAAGCACAGGCTTAACCTTGGAAAATGCAGGTTTAACCTTGGAAGCTCTTCCTTGCTTGTTACCCTTTTCAGTACCACAGCAACCCTGCCTGACACACCATCAAGACTAAGTTGTACACAACATTCAACACCTCAGGTTTTACCTATTTCCCTGCCACTGGTCTCTGTCCCATGTCTCCCAATTCGGTTTGTGTCACCTTCTGGGATACAACCTGTCCCAGAAAATTTTTCTGACACAAAATTCTCATATGGGGCCATCTTTCACTTCTCTATGGGGCAAGTCCTTTAGGTTTTGCATGTATATTACAAAAGACAACAGGATCAAGTGGATTTACACATCCTAGATGCAAGACCTTAGATTTCAGTTTCTAGTTAATTTGCTCCCACTACCTTCAGCAACGAATTTTTTTCCTTCAGAAAAGTTCAGTATGAACAGACTATCACAGACTATTATTATTTCCAATACATACAGCAGTTTCCTACCCTCAGGGAGAAGTCTCAGACTTCCAGCTTAAACAAGTACAGAAGAGGACCCACTGTAAATTCACACTTCTTGAAATTCTAATTTATGTATAATGCTCCAAATTTTGTATCTCTGTTTTTATAAAGGAAAAAAAAAACAACCCAAAACACAGAAAATAACTTCTGCTTTTGCAAATTCCTTCTCATATAAAGTATTCAGATAAGAACCTCAAAATGTTATCACCAAAAGCATAAGCTCTTTTTCTGCAGTACTGTTCATCATTTAAAAACTTATTAAAATTTATAATTATTTTAAACAAGCAAATGCAATAATATATGAAGCAGATGTGGGATCCAATCTACCTAATTTACAGGCTGAACTTCTGCATCAACATGAACAAAAGAGAACCCTTCATCTCAACTGCAAATGTCAGTGGGATGCTGCAGGCACAACAGAAGTCCCAAGAGAAATCCACTCTCTGCTGAATTCTCTGGAGACCTTCATAGCCACCTACTCACTTCACCAGCTTGGAGAGGAATTTATGGACTCAAGTCAACAATACTACTTCATTAAGTGCCTAAAATGTAGGTATAAATAATGAGCCTAAGTCAGGGAGACTAAGTCTCCCTTGGACACTTTCAACCCACCCTGCTTAGAGAAGGGAAGCGTTGGACCTTATTAGGACTTCTCCCAGCACTTGAAATATAGATGTGTACATATAAATGAAGCGTATTGAAATCTCATTCTAAGTTCCTACTCTTTCCCTTACTGTGACCTTCTAAAAAAAATTTTTCTTTCAAAAAATATGGTGACCAAAAGAAGGGCACTTCTTTGTTGCTGCTCATGCTGAAACCAGCCAGTCAGCACCACAAACACGACTGCATAAAACATGCTCCTCTAATTACACTTNTAAAGAGCTAAAGAGAAATTAATAGCAGTAGAAGGAAAGAATGGGAAAAGAAAAAGATTTTTAAACCCACTAAGTAATTAAACAGACTATAATTGTGACAAAGACCTTGTTTCCCCTACCTACAGTCCTCACCTTTGTCCCTGCTAACATTAATCACTCCTGCAGCGTGTGTCCCCAGGCAGTGCACTGCACTCACATACCGTGCATCATGCTCCTTTACTCAGGAAATTTTTTGTGTGTCTATGGTTTAAACTCAAGGTGGAAAATACACCTGCATCTAGAACAGTGCTATTGGCCCCCACATGCTGGAGTTTCTCTATAATAATAAAATCAAGATATTTCAGCAAAATGCAAGATTTAACAAATACTTTTTCTAGATGGAAAGTGTCTTCTGTCTCACAACCCCTCACTCTTCCACATCAAATTAAAAGAGAATCTCTAGCAGCTACCCCATACAGTTCATTTCAAACAGAGTTTATTTTTAAAAATGAGAGTGTGGGAAAATTGTTTAGAAACCATCACAAAGTTATTATGAAGAGACTACAGGATATCAATGTTATCCAAAAGCACAGGCTTAACCTTGGAAAATGCAGGTTTAACCTTGGAAGCTCTTCCTTGCTTGTTACCCTTTTCAGTACCACAGCAACCCTGCCTGACACACCATCAAGACTAAGTTGTACACAACATTCAACACCTCAGGTTTTACCTATTTCCCTGCCACTGGTCTCTGTCCCATGTCTCCCAATTCGGTTTGTGTCACCTTCTGGGATACAACCTGTCCCAGAAAATTTTTCTGACACAAAATTCTCATATGGGGCCATCTTTCACTTCTCTATGGGGCAAGTCCTTTAGGTTTTGCATGTATATTACAAAAGACAACAGGATCAAGTGGATTTACACATCCTAGATGCAAGACCTTAGATTTCAGTTTCTAGTTAATTTGCTCCCACTACCTTCAGCAACGAATTTTTTTCCTTCAGAAAAGTTCAGTATGAACAGACTATCACAGACTATTATTATTTCCAATACATACAGCAGTTTCCTACCCTCAGGGAGAAGTCTCAGACTTCCAGCTTAAACAAGTACAGAAGAGGACCCACTGTAAATTCACACTTCTTGAAATTCTAATTTATGTATAATGCTCCAAATTTTGTATCTCTGTTTTTATAAAGGAAAAAAAAAACAACCCAAAACACAGAAAATAACTTCTGCTTTTGCAAATTCCTTCTCATATAAAGTATTCAGATAAGAACCTCAAAATGTTATCACCAAAAGCATAAGCTCTTTTTCTGCAGTACTGTTCATCATTTAAAAACTTATTAAAATTTATAATTATTTTAAACAAGCAAATGCAATAATATATGAAGCAGATGTGGGATCCAATCTACCTAATTTACAGGCTGAACTTCTGCATCAACATGAACAAAAGAGAACCCTTCATCTCAACTGCAAATGTCAGTGGGATGCTGCAGGCACAACAGAAGTCCCAAGAGAAATCCACTCTCTGCTGAATTCTCTGGAGACCTTCATAGCCACCTACTCACTTCACCAGCTTGGAGAGGAATTTATGGACTCAAGTCAACAATACTACTTCATTAAGTGCCTAAAATGTAGGTATAAATAATGAGCCTAAGTCAGGGAGACTAAGTCTCCCTTGGACACTTTCAACCCACCCTGCTTAGAGAAGGGAAGCGTTGGACCTTATTAGGACTTCTCCCAGCACTTGAAATATAGATGTGTACATATAAATGAAGCGTATTGAAATCTCATTCTAAGTTCCTACTCTTTCCCTTACTGTGACCTTCTAAAAAAAATTTTTCTTTCAAAAAATATGGTGACCAAAAGAAGGGCACTTCTTTGTTGCTGCTCATGCTGAAACCAGCCAGTCAGCACCACAAACACGACTGCATAAAACATGCTCCTCTAATTACACTTTCCAAAGTGCTTGGATCCTTTAGAAAAACACAATCAAAAAAGTGCCATATGGGCCATCCTCCTGCTATAAATGTGAGGAAAAAGAACGTGCNAGAACAGTGCTATTGGCCCCCACATGCTGGAGTTTCTCTATAATAATAAAATCAAGATATTTCAGCAAAATGCAAGATTTAACAAATACTTTTTCTAGATGGAAAGTGTCTTCTGTCTCACAACCCCTCACTCTTCCACATCAAATTAAAAGAGAATCTCTAGCAGCTACCCCATACAGTTCATTTCAAACAGAGTTTATTTTTAAAAATGAGAGTGTGGGAAAATTGTTTAGAAACCATCACAAAGTTATTATGAAGAGACTACAGGATATCAATGTTATCCAAAAGCACAGGCTTAACCTTGGAAAATGCAGGTTTAACCTTGGAAGCTCTTCCTTGCTTGTTACCCTTTTCAGTACCACAGCAACCCTGCCTGACACACCATCAAGACTAAGTTGTACACAACATTCAACACCTCAGGTTTTACCTATTTCCCTGCCACTGGTCTCTGTCCCATGTCTCCCAATTCGGTTTGTGTCACCTTCTGGGATACAACCTGTCCCAGAAAATTTTTCTGACACAAAATTCTCATATGGGGCCATCTTTCACTTCTCTATGGGGCAAGTCCTTTAGGTTTTGCATGTATATTACAAAAGACAACAGGATCAAGTGGATTTACACATCCTAGATGCAAGACCTTAGATTTCAGTTTCTAGTTAATTTGCTCCCACTACCTTCAGCAACGAATTTTTTTCCTTCAGAAAAGTTCAGTATGAACAGACTATCACAGACTATTATTATTTCCAATACATACAGCAGTTTCCTACCCTCAGGGAGAAGTCTCAGACTTCCAGCTTAAACAAGTACAGAAGAGGACCCACTGTAAATTCACACTTCTTGAAATTCTAATTTATGTATAATGCTCCAAATTTTGTATCTCTGTTTTTATAAAGGAAAAAAAAAACAACCCAAAACACAGAAAATAACTTCTGCTTTTGCAAATTCCTTCTCATATAAAGTATTCAGATAAGAACCTCAAAATGTTATCACCAAAAGCATAAGCTCTTTTTCTGCAGTACTGTTCATCATTTAAAAACTTATTAAAATTTATAATTATTTTAAACAAGCAAATGCAATAATATATGAAGCAGATGTGGGATCCAATCTACCTAATTTACAGGCTGAACTTCTGCATCAACATGAACAAAAGAGAACCCTTCATCTCAACTGCAAATGTCAGTGGGATGCTGCAGGCACAACAGAAGTCCCAAGAGAAATCCACTCTCTGCTGAATTCTCTGGAGACCTTCATAGCCACCTACTCACTTCACCAGCTTGGAGAGGAATTTATGGACTCAAGTCAACAATACTACTTCATTAAGTGCCTAAAATGTAGGTATAAATAATGAGCCTAAGTCAGGGAGACTAAGTCTCCCTTGGACACTTTCAACCCACCCTGCTTAGAGAAGGGAAGCGTTGGACCTTATTAGGACTTCTCCCAGCACTTGAAATATAGATGTGTACATATAAATGAAGCGTATTGAAATCTCATTCTAAGTTCCTACTCTTTCCCTTACTGTGACCTTCTAAAAAAAATTTTTCTTTCAAAAAATATGGTGACCAAAAGAAGGGCACTTCTTTGTTGCTGCTCATGCTGAAACCAGCCAGTCAGCACCACAAACACGACTGCATAAAACATGCTCCTCTAATTACACTTTCCAAAGTGCTTGGATCCTTTAGAAAAACACAATCAAAAAAGTGCCATATGGGCCATCCTCCTGCTATAAATGTGAGGAAAAAGAACGTGCAAAGGAAAAAAAAAAAAAGCTCTGAATGTTGTTATTGCTGTCCTTCTGGGCCTCCTGAGTCCTCCCTGCTTTCTCCTGCCAACAGTACAAACTACCTCATGCTACTGTCAGCAGTGTGAAGACATTTATCTTTGCTGCACAGGAAAGTGGCAGAAATGCAGGATTTTTCTCTTTGAAATACTGGTTTCAGTCTAATTTGAGGAGACTGCCCCAGAGCCACATGAGTTTGGAAGACTCCTGGTTTCTCCAGCAAACCCTTCAGGAAAACAGTACCTGTGGCCAAGCACAAACCCCAGTAAACCCAAAGCTGAAGTGGCTTGGATATCACTTCAGGTATGACCTGCTAGCTTTTTTCAGCAAAACAAACATCTATATAGAAATGTTTTGGAACAATGGTACCTCTAAGCAAAATTACATGGGAGTCATTCAGCAACTGCAGACACATTTCTTCTAAGCTACTTTCATTAAAAATTTATTCTGTTTATAAATCAAAATATTTCCTGCTTTTTACACTTTATATACAGTAATCCATTGCTTTATTTTCTCTGGAGAGGTCCTGGAACCTATGAACTGAGAAGCCCTAGCTCAGCTAACTTTCAGTTTGCTGCACACTGTGGAGCTGAAAAACACGTTTGCAGACCTGTAAGTGCATTTACCCTGAAAAGCAGATGGTATTTACCTTTCCTACTTGGCCCCTTGCTAACATTTTTCATTGTTGGGTTTTTTTGTTTGTTGTTGGTTTTTTTTAATATTTACAAAATTTAAACTATAAGAACACTGAGGAAGCAGGAAATGGGAAGAACTGGAAAACTTCTTGTGCTGATTGAATGGTATAAAAAAAAATAAATTGCAAAGTGGCACCTCACTCTCCTGCACTTGTAAAGCTGCAGGGCAAGGGGAGGTAAAGATGACCTGTGGCAAGTCTTTTCTATTCCCGAAATCTAACGAGCCACAGCACCTCCACAGGGAGAAAAATTCAGGCAAATAAGGTATAACAGATATGTGCATTTATTTTTGACCAAAACATAAATTGGGTCAGCTCTCCGGTTTCAGAGTGACCTGCAGTGACACAAAACACGAGCATATCAGATCAACTCCAATCATCTGCCTCAGTGCTGTCGCTGAGCGATGCTGATCCTCCCATGTAAACCTAACCCAGCTTCACCTTCAGCACATCTTGAATTTATGGTTTAACTACTTCCCTTAAGTAAACATCCCTGCTGCCTGCCTGACCCTCCTATTAGGCTTGAACTGATATCTAGGCTCAATGCATCCTTTTGATTCTAACCCATATTTTCTTCCTAATTGTATCATCTGCATCCATTAAGAAAATTTTTCCCCATCCTGCATTTCAAAGCATGTAGGCAGGCTCCCCGAATCAGTGATTTTTGTTTGTTCGGTTTAGACTAAACAAATTAACTATTTTTACTCTCTCTGTGTGGTTTGTACTCTCAAGACACTAAATCATTTCTTTTACCCTCCTTTGAACCCTCACCATCTAAGATATAACATATGCTGTTAGATAGCTAACATATGTATGAGTTCATCCAGGGTCAAACGGGATTGACTGAATTATAGACACTGAACACCATAACAGTGATCTTGACCAATTTGACTATTTTTAAAAGTTTATTTATTGCCATATGAAGACAATTCTTTCTTGCAATTTTGCAGAAATTCCCAGAGCCAGAATAAGTGTTTCCCATAAGAAATGTTCTCTCTTCTAAGCTTGATTTTGTAATTTTTTTATTTTTCCAAAAATAAAACTGAAAACAATTTTGTTCAATTTGAAGTAGTTGAAACTGTTTGCAAACGTAAATGCGTCTTTCCACCTAAATAGCAAATGTTGTTCTTATCTCCATACAAATATATTGTCTGAGAACCTTACAAGAGGAATGTGTACTTATTTTGAGGATGGGCAATTGGAGACATTCTATTTTTTCCCCCAAAGCACTTCATTTAACTGTGAAAGGAAATAAAGTGAATTTTAATTCTGGTTAGGCAAAAGTGGGACAGTAAAAAATGTAGTAAATTATTTTCAGTCACAGAAGCAGCCCTTCCAAATTGGACATGTATACCAGATTTTAAACATAATACTTAATGCAGTTTCGGGGGGCAATCTGCAAGAGAAGAGGAGTAAGTATTTACTCAGGATTACATACTGTGAAGCATCTGTTTTATAATCCTGACCTGCTTTTGCTCAGTTTTATAGCTGACCTGATCAAGGCTGAAGAAGGTCAGTAACTTGGATGAGGTCAAATTAGCTCTTAGGGTTTTGCCTGCATTAATTCCTTTCTCAATTATGTGAGGGTGCTTAGAGGAACCTGAAATATATCTGAGATGATAGTACTTTCAAATGTAAGTCTAGAAAAAGAGAAAAAGTAGAAAAATGATGACCCCAAAGTATGGCATGGTAGAGAGAAGTTTTTCTTCTGAGACATCCCACTGGTATGTCTTCTCATCAGCACATAAATAAATCAATAGAGAAGTTTCCAAAAGCATGGCCACACTACCAGATGAGCAGGGTACTTACTTTACATCAACCACGCTCAGAAAAAGCAGAAATCTAATACAGCAAACAAACCACCACCTGACTCATCATCTTCACCATCACTTCTTCTCTGCTAATTTCAATGCACTCTACAGAAACAGCAAATATTTAAAGGAGAAAAAGATCCCAAAAATGGAGGGTCATTCTATAGATCTCCCAGCAGGATTCTAACAGAGAGAGAGACACAAACAAGCTGCAGCCTGTCTCAAGTATTGGCCTCTGAATCTTACATACACAGAGACCTTCACGTGTCCATCTTCTATGGTGATACTGATTTCAAGTTGTGTTTCAGAGCAACCCAAATTTTCCAATGCAGACTCCATCAATAAAACATGTGGATCATTTCAAACATAAAAGAAATCCAGCTTGGTAGAAATTCAGCCAAGGACAAAAAAATTAAGGCAAGGCTCAAAATTCAGATCCCTTTTTCTTTTATAAAGGTAAGGTGAAACAAATTGTTCCATGTCACTGTCACCTTCTCAGCTCAATTACCTTCACACACTGAGGATACATGAGAAAAAGCAGCAAGCTGATCAGAAATGTAGCAGTTTTCTTCAGTTGTCCCATGTGAGGTAAACACAGATTAATATGACAAAAAGACAACAAGGGGCTTATCTTTTTTTAAAGTAAGCATGTAAACAATTCATATGTCCAAAATAATAGAATGTTCTCCAGAGAGGAGAAAAAAGATATAATGAAAAAGAAATAGAAATAAAAATCCCTTTACTTTTAATTATAGATGTCCAGGATTACCAACAAAGCTCAGAAATATATTTTACCTGTGAAAGACAATGTCATTTATTTAAAAGTTTTCTTTTTCCAAAAACCGAGGAGGTACCTTAAAATTCTGATTTTGTCGTGGAGACAAAAATGCCTTACCAAGATCATGTGACCGGTGGAGATATCCATGTTGGACTGGACTGGTTCCTCACACCAGGATGATGTGCTGCTCCTGGCCGAGGGGCTGGGAATGGGCCCATCACTAAACTGTGAAGAAACGCTATTTATTCGAGACGCACGCAGGGGCTCTGGGCGATCAGATGTTTTCACTGCCATGCGCTGACGGCATAGCTCCTAGAGAGAGAAATAGGGAGAAACCTATGGTTAAGAGTAATTACAGGATACAGTCTACTAAAGACATATGATTTACAATATGTTTCCAGGGCTGGAAGTGTTTTCCCCCTCACTGCAGTGATTCTTGGGAGGCTGTCTGGTCTGTTAGGCACATCTACAAAGAAACACTCAATGAAATTACTATGTGATGACTACACTAACCTTTCAAAAGTCTAATTATTACTGCACGCACATCTCTTTTTAGATAACCAAAAATATTATTTTGGAGCTTGAATTCTCTAACAGATAGCCTTTTTTTTTTTTTTTTTTTTCCTTATTATCACCCTGCATTCTGTGAAGCCACTTTTGAACTGCACAGCCTCCTGAAGTTAATGGGGTTGCATGGGAGTAATTGAGAGCGCTGCTTGGCCCTGGATATGCAAACTCAGCAAGCTCAAGGCAACTGAATTGATGTGCTCTCCAGTATAAATCCTAGTTGATAGATGCCTCATTTCTCTTCATTAAAATAGCAAACTCACAACACTTCCTCTCTGATGTGGGGCAGAGGATGAAGAATGACATTAACGAAGAATAAAAGCAGAAATCTGTCACTGTATTGTTTAGGCAGCTTTGGTGAAGAAAGAAAATTCAAGCTATCACCCACACTAATGCAAGCCATGTTCAAACACCGAAATAGATCACACTGGGAATATGTATTTTCAGTTGCTTCCATGCATAAAATTCACACAAAAATACAGAATTCTGGTTGGTAACAGAAAATCCTGCTGGTAAAACCAGCTACTCACAGTATAAAATTCTGACTCTAATTCTGACTCTAATGGGAGGAACATTCCCACAGTTAACATCACCATCGTTATAAGGCTTTTAGAATCAGTTCTGTGTGGTGAAATCCCAAACAGTATAATGAAATCATGATTTTTTTAACATACATCTGTTGTCCATAAGAGGTACTTGGCTGCTGTTGGTGCACAGCAAGACTGGCTCGCCCATAGTATCTGGACATATTGCACACACGGTGTGGTTACACATTTGTCTCCGATTACTCATTCTGCACAGACAAGTACTAAGAGCACAGTCTCTTGCCTCTGGCTAACAAAATAATACGGTCTGAAGAATTCATACTGTTGAAATGCCATGGCTTCTCTTTTCTTATTCACTGATAACATAGTTGCAGCCCAAGTGCCATCAGTAGGATGATCTGAAAAACTCCACATATCAAGTGCAATAAAATCTTCTTTTCATATAGGAATTAGAAACATAACTTTAAGACTATTGGTTATTTCTTTGTTTTTTTAACCTTGCAAACTTTAGGACACTGAAGAGGGATCCTAATCCATGCAGTAGCAAGCATTCAAACAAACCCACTGAAACCACTATATTGTCTTCTCTTGCCACCACATGGCAATGATTATAGACTCCAAACGTTTTCTTCTAACAAAGCTTCTGTCTGACTTGCCTTTAGAGATGCTTGTGTAGTATTTAACTATTTTATGGTGTGCAATACATTATATATATGTATATATGTGCAATGCACTATATATATGCATGCACAAATTAAGATACACTAAGACAAAATCTGTATTATAGGTAACAAAATATATTCTGGTTATATATCACAAAAACACANGCAAGCTCAAGGCAACTGAATTGATGTGCTCTCCAGTATAAATCCTAGTTGATAGATGCCTCATTTCTCTTCATTAAAATAGCAAACTCACAACACTTCCTCTCTGATGTGGGGCAGAGGATGAAGAATGACATTAACGAAGAATAAAAGCAGAAATCTGTCACTGTATTGTTTAGGCAGCTTTGGTGAAGAAAGAAAATTCAAGCTATCACCCACACTAATGCAAGCCATGTTCAAACACCGAAATAGATCACACTGGGAATATGTATTTTCAGTTGCTTCCATGCATAAAATTCACACAAAAATACAGAATTCTGGTTGGTAACAGAAAATCCTGCTGGTAAAACCAGCTACTCACAGTATAAAATTCTGACTCTAATTCTGACTCTAATGGGAGGAACATTCCCACAGTTAACATCACCATCGTTATAAGGCTTTTAGAATCAGTTCTGTGTGGTGAAATCCCAAACAGTATAATGAAATCATGATTTTTTTAACATACATCTGTTGTCCATAAGAGGTACTTGGCTGCTGTTGGTGCACAGCAAGACTGGCTCGCCCATAGTATCTGGACATATTGCACACACGGTGTGGTTACACATTTGTCTCCGATTACTCATTCTGCACAGACAAGTACTAAGAGCACAGTCTCTTGCCTCTGGCTAACAAAATAATACGGTCTGAAGAATTCATACTGTTGAAATGCCATGGCTTCTCTTTTCTTATTCACTGATAACATAGTTGCAGCCCAAGTGCCATCAGTAGGATGATCTGAAAAACTCCACATATCAAGTGCAATAAAATCTTCTTTTCATATAGGAATTAGAAACATAACTTTAAGACTATTGGTTATTTCTTTGTTTTTTTAACCTTGCAAACTTTAGGACACTGAAGAGGGATCCTAATCCATGCAGTAGCAAGCATTCAAACAAACCCACTGAAACCACTATATTGTCTTCTCTTGCCACCACATGGCAATGATTATAGACTCCAAACGTTTTCTTCTAACAAAGCTTCTGTCTGACTTGCCTTTAGAGATGCTTGTGTAGTATTTAACTATTTTATGGTGTGCAATACATTATATATATGTATATATGTGCAATGCACTATATATACGCATGCACAAATTAAGATACACTAAGACAAAATCTGTATTATAGGTAACAAAATATATTCTGGTTATATATCACAAAAACACAGTCAACGGAAGTTTAAGTTCATATTGCTCCCTGTATATGATATCAGTTGTTGGAATAACTATACAGACTGTCCCAAATGAAACAACTATCAGCCTCTATCATTACTTTTTGTATATTTATTAGTTTTGTCCATGCCATGCAAGAATTTTTAATTTTTTTACAAAAAATATGGTTTCTTTCCCCACTTAACTAGAATGCTTTCAAGAAAAATATTAGGAAAAAAAAATTAAAATACTTTTAAAATAACCCACTTATATTATTGTTAGATAGGTCACTTAAACTAACTATCAGTATTAAACCCAAGACATTTAAATGAAGGAAAAAACCCCACATTATTGTATTTGTATTTTTTAATAAACGGACAAACAAAATCTCCTCTTCCTTTTCTCAGAAGAATCACACATGTCATAAGAAAAGATAGCAGTAGTCTAAAATGGCTGTTACTAACCTTGGAATGACCTTGAGGTAGTATAATCTCAAATACCTGCTTTTAGCAGATTTTAGGGAAAGCATAACAGTGTGGAAACTTTTTAGACAGAAAAACAAATCTACAGAAAACCAACAAGCTGCTCAGATGTTTAGGTATCAACATTCTTAGAGGGAATGGTTTATTGGACTAGGCAAAAGTATAATAAGTACAGATATTAAAATATGCAGTCCATCATACAACCAGTAAAAGGCTGTGTCTTCTGGATAGCGTGTCATGTGCAGTAGATACAATTTTTTTTATATACTAATAGACATCCTGCCACTTGACTCACCCCAACTCTGTGCTAACAATAGCATTTGTACTCAAACAGGATCTTTGTTTTTAAGTTGATCTGTTCCTGCTGCTCATATCCTGCCTCAAGTCATAATCCTCTGCTTTTACAAGTGGTTGCTGTGGAAAGGATTATAGACCTCTGCTAACTAAAAAAGAATCAGGATCCAGAGAACTCTGAGAAATTAATATAGCATTTCTATGCAAATGATACTGAAAAAATAAGTACTATTACAGCCAACTGGTTCCAAAGTAGATTAACATCCAACTAAAAATAATGTTTTGAATGTAAAGTGCTAAATATGTTACTAAGTTGCTTTAAAACTAAATTTATCATGGTTGTGGTTCTCATAAAAGAAGGTAAAGTTGAGAAACACAAAAAGTATATCTAAGTTAAAAAAAAAAAAAAAGGCAGCCTGATCTTAAATATTAACATATTTCTTTCCTGACATATATAGAACCAAAGCAATTATTCCCACAACTGCTGTAACTGTCAAATACCTTAAACAAAGCAACCACGTCACAGCACATGCCATAAAAAATGTTTAAAGTAAACAGGAAGGTCAAATCATAGCTGCAGCAAAAACACCACTTAATTTCTTGATTATTTTTTTTTAATCTCCAAGACAATGGTTTTTCCCCTGCCTGTAAACAGCAGTTTTTGGTTTCAGTTTATTTCCAGATTGGTCTAATGGCCCTTGACAGCTCTTCCTTCCCTAAATCCCAGCCAGACCAGGCTGAGGAACCTGCCCCATCCCCACATGCATGTCAGTAGTCTCAGGATACCTACAGGTTCTGCTTCTTCAAAGGCACCTCTGTTAGCCCAACCATTTGGGTTTTTAGCTTAGTGATGCAGTGCTAACACAGTTAACACAACCATGTATATAGGCTTTGATGCATAAGCTGTTTTGGGGAGCCAAATGAGTTCTTCCAGGACATATGGACTACTGAGAAGTAGAAGCTCAAAGAAGGGAAACGTCCAAACGTGGGATCTGTGTTTGCTTCATCCCTGAGATGATCAGCAATGTCCCCTTCCTATGAAAGGCAATGGGAATAGCAGGGTCTCAACACCATCCCTGGACACAGAGGTGGCATCACTTCACAAGCACATAAAGCCCTAGATGGCTACGACCCTCGTCAATATGCTGTTACCTGCACACTTCTCTGCATGCTCTGATATGCTCTTTCCCCCTCTCCAAAAACTTCATTCTCATAAGCATTTAACAAATCAGTCATCTACCAAACCACAATTAGAATTTAAACTTGACTAAAATGTCAAAGCTGCAAACTGTGAGAATGACACAAGCTGTATTTCTGTATCGTTTCAGCATGTATACCATTAAAAATATTTTCTAAGAATGAATTCAATTTACTGCTGCATTTCTATATTTAGCCTAGTGGCTGAGGCTATTTCTGCTGTACTGAGACTCAGTAATGTCTAGCCGTTGTTTGTGTATAGTTCAAATGCCATTCTTCATTTTAAAACATCATTTACACCTAAAAAAGCAATCATAATGTATACTGTGAAATATGAAGAAATGATCCTCCTGACCCTTCAGGCTATGATCTAATGGATGTGTTGGACATAAACATTTATTTAAAAGGTAATTTGAAGTTTATGACATTATTTCCCATCACATGGGAATTGCTATCACACTGAGGCACTTACTCTGTTTTTTATTTCCTAACATTTATTATCAAACTTATGCGGTGGTCACATGCAGTATATAATGGAAAAGTAATATCACTATGTGACAAAAAATGCCATAACCAAGATAATATTCTGTAAATAATGTCCAGTTAAATGAGTTCAAAGTACGGCACAATGACCATCTGTAGAGAGCTTTTTATTTGAAACATAATTAATAACCTTAAACAAACCATAAACAGTATTCTCAGAAAACCCTGGGACCTCTTTCAATGAGGTTTTTAAGTGTTCCTAATACTTGGTTGTCCTCACAGAAACAGGGAAAAGCACAAAACAACAATTACTTCCTCAGGTACAACAAATGGATTTTGAAACCCATACAGTCCACTTGTCAATGAACCATACTGCAGAATAAATGTAGCTTATCCACATTTAAAGACATTAAGATATTTCTTACACCTAATGGACAACAACCTATATGACTGTAGAGCCAGACTTACTGCTGTGCTTTGTTAGATGGGACTGTGAACCTGAGGGATTGAGTAAGAAACTCCTCAGAATCACAGAATCAATATGGTTGGAAAGGACCTTCAGGGTCATCAAGTCCAACCTTTGTCCTAAGCATTTCTCTAACCACTACACCACAAACAAAGAGCATTTCTCTAACCACCTCCTCACAAACAAAGAGGCATCAAGTCTGTTCAGAAATTAACTAAAAGGATACACGTTTAGGTCTGGTTTAGAGGTGTAACCTGCTCATGACAGCATGTATCTGAAAAATCCACTAAGTCCACACAGTTTACTAAAATGTTTGGTTTTGAAGAAAAATATGTGCATACAATCTGCTAAGGACTAAGAGTATAGACAAGCATGAAACTACAATCATACGGAACTGAGGTTTGAATGGTCAAGTTTTAATCTTTTCCCTCATTTTATTTTCAAAAATGGAAATCTGAAAACTTCAGGGTAGCGTGTTTCAGGCAGGAGACCTGATCTGAGGATCCCAGTTAAGAGATGGTCAAGATGCACCTCAGCTTTCCTTCTGCTCTTGAAGATGAGCCATTCTACCTCGAATCTGCCTTCAGTGAGGATGTTGCTGCTATTAATGCAAACACTATGCAATCAATACCTTCAGGTAGCCCAAGTCCAGCCACTGACCACATGAATCATTCTCATCTCAGTGGTACCAGGCACATTATAAATGAAGCCATTCAGTCCAGGGTAAGTCAAAATAGCTTCATAGCTGAAGTACCACACTTCCTCCCCAGTCACATCCACCTCAGATCAGCTAATAGGAGCGTGGGATCAAAATTAAATTCCAACTTTGCAGTTCATTTAGAAAACTAAATATAATTTCATTATTATATGTTAATGAAAATAACATATTTTTGTAACTGATCCTCATATGTACATAATTACAAAAATAAAGGCTGGAAAATAGGTCTAACTTTTCTCCATGCTTTTAAAAATTTTTTCCTTAAATTCAAATGTAAATCATGTGAGCTAGCCCTGAAACAGGTGTGGGACAATTATTTGCAGAATTAACAAAACATAAGGGAGAATAAACTCTTCCATGGTATATAATTAAGAAAACTCAGAGACATTAGACAAAGAAATTACTGTTTATTAACAGTGGTAGCTGAGTGTACACCAAACCCTTTCAACCTGCTCTGCCTAATACTCTCTCAAAACCAAATCTGTTTAAGCAAGCATGATCACAATAGCACCATGTTCATTTTATGTGAGAAACAAAACTGTTTGTCAGAAATTTCAAGTTAAAAATGCTGGCTTAATTCTAAAGGATTCAAGGCATTACATCAAAATATATAATGAAAGCTAAGAATATATGTAACCTTTTATACAATAGGTATAGAACAATGAGATCTTTAAAAATGCTTTTCATCTCAGCTTTAATACATTTAATTAAATACTAGCCTCACTTTCCATTAAATTAAGGAGTCATTATTCACAGGATGAGCTGAGGTCTGCACGTACAGCATGGATTTAACTGTTCTGCTATGGATACAGTTGTAACAGTGAGATTTTAAAAATAAAAATAATAAGGTAAGCTCATTTTTTAAAACAAATGAATCTAGAACTACAAACATCATTATTCTCTAACTAAATTTGCTTAGTGTTACTACAGGGTGAAGCTAAAGTCATTTGGCTGCCTTTGTTTTGCTTTTGCATACTTACTACGCTTGCAGGTGTTATAAATTTAACTTTAACTTATTTACTGTGTTTATGGCTTTGGGGATAATTACAGCTTTATTACCATTTATTTTTGAGTTATTGAAACATATTTTCAAGCTTTAGTTTTATTTTAACATACTTTTTGTAAGGGAGTAAAAGAGCTGTTTACATATGTA